>JAOEHX010033798.1:0-15189 GCA_025448015.1 Bolborhynchus lineola | reverse complement strand
TGATGTTTGGTCTGGCCAAGGACTTTCTGAGTCTCATGCTCTGCCAGGGAGGAGGGGAAGCCGGGAGGAAGCAGAGAGAGGGCACCTGACCCAAACTGGCCAAAGAGGTATTCCATACCAAAGCACATCATGCCCAGGATGCAGAAACGGAGAGCAGAAACCCGGAAGGGTAGATGTATACTCTGCTTCCCTGAGAGCCTCCTGGGTTCCAACCCACTTGTGACTCTGTCGCTCTCCAAATTTTCAGTTATTTCTTTGACCTTGGACCAATGCAACCTCTGCACACCTCTCAAGGCTTTCAGTATTGTGTCTGGAGTGATGGAACTTTCTAAGGAAAAACCTCCCGCCTCCAGACTGGCACTGCTCATTTTCTTTTAAAATGCTTTCATGTTGCCTTACAAAATTTTACCTTGTTACTGAATAGAAAAGCACAGTTAACACAACATAGAGAATATAATGTGGTTTTTCCCATCAAGTTGCTTTGAACTCAGTGTTCTGGTTTACACATTGTTGTTACCAGTTCAATAAAGAGATGGAGAAAATCCTTAACCTATAAATGCACTCAGTGTGGATTAGGTGTAGATGCTCATACGGTTTCTAAAATCTCTTAAAATTAATGTTATTACCAAAAAAGTTGTTTCTAAAATTTCCTATGTGCTGGTACCACACTCATATATAGCAGCACTCATGCAGATGTAGTCCATTGGATAAAGGAACTTTATCTGGCTGGAAATCCATCTGAGCTATTAAAATAAAGTTTGTGCTTGGGCAGAACAGGGGAGGCACTGTCTCACCCTTTCATAATTTCCTAATCTTGTTTACCTGCAATGGCTGGAGGTGAATCCTACTAATAATTTGATGGTGCGGTTCTAGCTGTTTGTCCTGATCATGGGAAATCACAGCTGTCACACATGGAAGCTGTATTTTACTTCTGTCTTGACTTATTGACCTTTAGCAATTTGCATACCCTGGAAATGATTCTTTATCATCAGGTCAGTTTTCCATTGCTTTGGCCCAGCTCCAAGCGAAAGTAAATCATACTTAGCAAAATTTATTCTTCAAAGGTTAAGGAGTTTCTGTTACTCAAACTTTTCATACTTGTTTTATCAGACTTTGCATGTGACAGGCAAGAACTTGCAGAAACATGATATTACACAATAAGTGTGCACATGCTGTTAAGTTAGTGTTGAGCTCAGTAAAGATTATCTGAATTCAATGCAATTCACTTCCTGAAAAACTGAATTGCATAAGTTTTTAAATTGTGCTTAACACTTTATATTCAAAATTGAATTTGTTAAAAATGTAATGTGACCTTAATATCCACACCATGCCTAGTCATAACTGCTACTGATATAGTAATGAGAGTCACATCTTCTGATTTTAGCTGCTTCTCTTCCCAGTTTCAGCTATCCCACAGAAAAGTATTCCCCCTACAGTAGCTATTTATTTCAAGAAAGAATGAAATGCTCTCTGAATATTCTTGCCTCTGTTCATGTTAGGAAAAGATGAGATGACTAGAAAAGGACAAAGACCTAGTATCTGACCACCCTATTTAAGTAAGAATGGATGCTGCAGATACCTCACTGCAGCCAAATAATTGTTCCTATTATATATGATACAAAGTATTCTTGATTCAGATGGATTTGGGGCCATGCCCTTCATACAGGCGTCTGTAAAAGCAGAGAACAAGAGCCCTGAGAAGTCCAGGTATTCATGTGCCTTCGTATCTGTTACTAACATGTACACTTAAGGTCAGACTCATCTTGGTAACAGCATTTCAGAATTGCAGGGCTTAATTACAAGCCAGAAAACCTATTTGATACAGTCAAGACTTACAAGAGTCTTAATATGACACATTATATCACTTCCTGAGACATGGAGGTAAGAAAACAACATCACACATTCAGAAATCAGCTGAGACAGACAACGGTTGATCTGTTCAACAGAAGAAAAAAAATGTATTTTTTTCTTATCACTTCTTCTTTTATCTTCCAGTTCCAGAGCATGATGGTCTCCAGAGTAAATTTGACACTTCACAGATTATTAATAACCCTAATTATACAACAGAAATGCCGAGGCTGTAGGAAATTTTCTATCTAAGCATGTATGGGTAGAGTTGAGTAAAATTTAGACTTATTAGTTAAGCTACTACTCTGGACTCCATTCTAGTTAATAGAGACCTTCATCTTGTTTACATAAAAACTAGATGACATAACATTCCATTTCTTCAGGTTAGCTGTAATTACCTGGATACAGCAAAAGGAAAAGAAAGGAGAGTCCACTTCTGTATGTTATAATTTCTGTTGTTTAGTAGGATTTTCCAGCTCACTGAAATGTCCAGAAAGGCGGGGTGAAAGTGTATTGGTGTAATGGTCCTCACTGTTTGGTTCAGTTTAGCTTTCTTTACCCTCTTACAAGCCCAGATGTTTTTATCAGAAAGGTTTATCAAACCATTAATCTGCAGGTCACAACAACCACTGGGGAAAAAGCAAACAAAAGCAAACCAAATAAACAAAAGCTTTCACATACAAATACTGGGAACTAGAGTTTATTTTCAAGCTTCTGCATGGTTTACAGCACTGAAGAGCAAAACTAACCACACATAAGGAAGTACTTTGCAGTATTCCTAGCAATGTCCTACTCTGTCTCTCATGGGTCTCATTATCTTTCTGTGCAAAAGTTTGCTTTTCTTTTAAACTTACTTGCAAAAGACAGTAACTCCTGAATGATTATCTTACAGAGCCTTGTCCTTCCCAACACTTGTACTTACTGCTACTTGGCTATCAAAAATTCTCTAACATGCAGCTACTGAAATAACATTAGATCATGAAAGTGCATTGTGTTTATTGTGAATTTTGAAACTTTTAAAGAGACAATAAAAAAAGACAATATCAGAGGACTTCTTAGTCAATGTGTGGCTGTTTAACAGGGCATTTGGTTTCTTATTTGCATTTCTACTGTATCAAAGCAAGGGACAAAGTTTGACGAGCTGTGTAGACTCCATCTTCCACTGCATGAGGATCGAATTCCAGTGGTCATCTGTGGTGTCATCGTAGGGTATTATTGGTGTCCACTCTCTAGACACATTATGCCATATATTATATATGGTTCATCAGTGAAAGTGTACAGGAAGTGAACCAAGAAGATTTGATATTTATGTTTGCTGTGATGCATGGTATATTGGTGCTATTAAAAGGCCAGTTGGTGTTTAATCTGTCACTGAAATGCTTGTCCAGTGTAAAAAACTGCTGTGGAAGGGAATCCTCCCCCCCAACTTGCTCATTATAAACTGCAATTATTATGTTTGGTGGGTTTTTTGGTTTGTTTGTTTGGGTCCTTTTTTTTCCTAATTAAGCTTTTATATGTGATTACTCCAGATCCTGAGGCCATCTTTAGCACACAGACGTGGTCATTTTCACTCCAGAACTGGATGGCACAGTCCATCTCGTCCTTCTCCACACTGGCATAGGTCCATATTTCTTACCATGCCACCTCCGTCTAATTTCCGTTTGCACCTCAAAAGGAAAGAGGAATGCGATTTTGTGGTCAAATACTGCTTGGAAGTAGACTGATGGGAAAGAGGAAAGACAAAAACAGTGGCTAAAAAAAAGATATTGGTAGTATTTAGACATCTCAGTCCATTGGGCTGTCTTCCTAGCTAGCAGAGAAAAGTAGGATCCTCCAGAGTATGCTTCATCTGTCCTGTCTCAACATGATGATCCCTCTGCACTGATGAAAACACCAAGTGTGGCTAGCTCAGAGTTAGCCTCCAATGTTGAAAAGATTAAATAAACTCCATTCTTCCTTATAAGAAGTAAGGACATACTTTATATGGGTCTGATGATTTCTGTGTTCCTGGTTAGTAACCATGGGCCCAAGAACTGAAGTTAGTTATTAGACCTGCCACATAGTTAAATAAATGAAGACAGTCTCACTTCCATTTTTAACATACCTGTTTTCAATTTCTACCTGGTAGTCCTCAGTTCCCTTTCCTCTGCTGAACTGAGAAGTCTGTTGACATTAAGAAACTTTCTTCCATCAAAGTAGTTACATTTTGATATAGTTATGCATGGTCACGTCACCTCAATCTTCTTCTGAGAAATGGGAAGAGTTTGAGATTTCTACCTCTAACACTGTAAAGCATTTTCTCCACCACTAGAAAGTTTCTCAGGGTTTTTTTATATCTTCTCCCATTTATTTTAAATATCCCTTTGAAAATGTATTCTAGTAATGCTCTCACTATCATTGCTTACACAATTAAACACATTCACTCCACATTGCTTGCTCTTCCTCAGTTGTTGAGGGATGTTTGTCTTGCTTTCACCTGCTTCTAGAAAAGTATAATCTGCAAGTTTCTTAACCAACATTCACCAGTTTGTGGCTGAGAAATAATACTACTTTGGTGTTTAAGACGGTGAGCAGAAAGCCATTAGCAATCAGAAGACATTTTCTCAGTTGTTGACAGATACATATATATACATATATATATATATATATATATTAAACTGGAACAGATTGTCTAAAGAAGTGATAAATGCTCCATCCCTGGCAGTGTTCAAGGCCAGGTTGGACAGAACCTTGGATGACATAATCTAGTGTGAGGTGTTCTTGCAGACGGCTGGGGCATTGGAACTATATGATCTTAAGCTTCCTTCCAGCCCTAATCACTATATGACTATGCTATGGTATACCACTCATTGTCATGTTCACAGAAACACACAGTGGGTCCAGACAAGCCCAAAGATCTGCTTTCACATCTGATTCTTATCAGAAATGTGCCTTCCCAGATGTTTAATACAAAGGAAATTTCTATATGAAATGCTGTATGTCTGAGGTGTCAAGCTGAATGTAAGCAAAACCATGGTCTACCATCAAGAGAGATTAGGATTGTTAATAGGCTAATGAAAAGGAATATTAACTGAACACAAGCATCATTAGAGACATCAACAATTCATAGCCATAAACTAATCCAAAAGGCTAAGAAAAGTTACTACGTTTGAAGATGACTTTTTTAGGTATTTCAGAAATTCCTGACAAAATGAAGTAAAATGTGGACCCTGGCACAAGTAGACAATTAAATACTGTTTGAAACCTTAATCAGCCCTAGACTTTAAACTTAGAAAATAGAGATTTAGCCAATACAGCCCATGGAGTCTAAACTGGGTCAGCTACCTCTTAACACAAACAACTGCACTTGGTCATTCGAATTTCACAGACTGTGATGACTAGGGGTAGGATTCACAACTTAAACATACCTTTGATACTAGGAGATGCCCTGTAGAATGGTATGTATGAATCAGAACTCTCCTTTTTTAGGAGCTGCAGGTAGAAACCAGCAGACTTTTAGTGTAGCCTGAAACTGAATCCCAGTCATACTCTAAAATAGCTGTCAAAGCTACCCTGTAGTCAGAAAAGAGAGGGAAATTTCAGGGTTTCAACCCATTCTAAAATATGGAGGATAAACTGTTTTTTTCCTGTATAATTCACTTAAGGTACATTCTTATCATAACATCTAGACTATACAATTGGATTGAGAGACTAAGCTAAGTTAAATCTTTCCTGTCCCATTAGCAGTAAAATTCTGACTTACATATTCTAAATGTAAAATCAGATTTATCAACATGAAGTAATACTGGGAAGCTTCATGAGCATATTAAAAAAAAAAAAAAAAAAAAAACAAAAAAAACTAATATTTCAGTATTGGGCAATCAGCACCAATTTAAATTCTTTCCAATTTAATCATTGACTTTTAATAAATGGAGATCTCTTCGCATCACTGCAGCAGCTTGTACTTTCAGATCTGGACCTAGCGTGGGTTTTTGAAGCCCTGCTGTAGCACAGAAATGTGCAGAAAGGCTAAAAAAATGCTAAAAGAAATGCTTGATGGAATACCAAAATAGTAAAAGTTAATTTCTCCGCTAGATGGCTGCATTCCCATGAAGATAATTGAAATTAAATTCATCTTCATTGATTCCTATGTTAACAGACAATCCTAAGAATTAAAAAGTTTGATTATCAGCTTGTATGAAACTGATTATTAACTCTATATATCTGGCAGCAAAAGCAGCATTGTAAAGAATATAGTTTTGTTATCCTTACCTCTTGGTTCAGGAAACAGTAAAGAACTGCTACAATAAAACCCTGAAAAAGGAAAAAAGGAAAACAAAACAAAACAAAACACAGAAGTGTTGAATAGAACAGTTTAAAACAGCTTCCTGCACTAGTTGACTTTGTGATGTATATTAGAGAATTGTTATAAATTGGAAAATTCTTTATCTCCAGTAAATCTGCTCCAGTAAATCTGCTCCATCTTTATCTCCAGTAAATCTACTCAGCCAGATAATCAGCTAGTTAGTGGCATTTCATCAAAGTCAGTAAGATGATATGAATTCACAATAACGGATAACATGGCAATTGGCATTCTCCTTATGTTATACTTATGATCCATTCTATGGCCAAACACACTGTGAGCTTATTCTCTACATGGTGTAAATCAGTAAGGAAACAGAGGTCATACGGAGGTACATGTTTGGAGCTCATACAGCTTTCAGTCAACTTCTGTGTCTTTGTAGTATATCAGATTAGATCAAATTATGGCCTACTGAATACTTTTGTTAAGATTTTGACCTGAGATAAACCCAGGAAAATTGTAGAATCGACCTATGTGATCAGATATCAGCTAGACACCTCACCTTTTTATTCAGTTAACTTATTTCTTACAATGTTAATTAACAAAATGATGGCCAGCTCCAGGTACAGAGGGTCAGGGTTGAGATGTTCAGGGTTTATTGGCAAGGATTGCCAAAATGGATTAAAACCTCAAGAAGATGAAACCAGCATTAACTGCTGGATTTTTGGTGACAAATCCTGGCAAATGATACCATCCAACCATTCAGAAGGAGATATGCTTCTTTGAAGTTTGGTAGGATTGTCCACAGCTGCTTCTTGAAGACTCTGAAGTACAGCACAGGGAAAGGGAGGAAAACAAGGGGCAACTGAGTGATAACTCAGATAGCACAGCCACCTGGAGGGTCTGTCAGAGCAGCCTCAGTAGCTGTTCTAGATGGCACCCAGCTCCTCAAGCTGTCCGTGCTCTGTCTGCCAACTCAGACCAGTTGGGGGCATTCAAAGTACACTGAACATTTTGGTTACCCAGGAGGGAAACTCATGGAGCGTTCCTAGGGGCAGTAGTTTGTGTGGGGTTGATATGCATACCAGGCACTATCCGATTTTCATGTTTGTCTGTCAATTTACTCATTGACAAAGAATTAACAAGGAGACTGTACCTACAGTTTCTGTTGCCCCTGGATAGTTTAACGGCAGCCCAAATTGTCTTGATCTTATTAGTGAAGTCAGAGAAGGTATGTGGATTGTCACTGGTAGCAAAGAAGGTTTTACGTACTCAACTTCAACACACCACCCAATTTACACATGCATCTGAAAGACTTGGCCTTGTATTTGCAAAATTTGTAAATATGTACTCTAGCCTACAGCCAGACAGAACATATGTCACATCTTCAGATATCATAACTCAGCAAAGAACCACTAACTCTGTGAGGAGACACTGGCTTCAGGATCCAGTAAATTTTTTGTGTAATACTTGTTGTCATGTGGATACTATTATTACAAGATTAACTTAGAAAATCTACTGAGGAAGCCTCTGAAGTCATTTTACCTGAAAAGATCCAATGCAGAGCTCTAAGTAAAGCCGAACCCCCAGGCTGGTGTATTCCGGAAGAAAGTTGAAGACAATATAATGGGTTCCAAATAATGGAATTAGAAGGAGAGTTGACCTTGAGAGACGTCTAGCTTAGGACATGAGAAGAAGTAAGGTAATATTATTTGTCTGAGTAAAAATTGAGGCATGTGATATGCCACAGTAAAGATCAGAAGCTAAAAAGAAAAACTGAATATTTAAAAGTGAAGTTCATATCTCCTGGAAATATAGTGCTGGGCAGAAAGCATAATCAGAAATTAGCTAGAAATAAATTTCTGATGCTCATTGCCTTATTGGCAATACTGTGTTCATGGTTTTTTTTAATGGTATTTTGACATTCTGTCTTTCTGAATGAGATTACTGCTCAGGAAAACATAAAGCACTAGAACATATTTTGCATTATCAATTCCACTGAAAATTTGATGTTTATTTGTAGCTAAATAGTTACAAATAAAGTAACATGCAGCCTCCATTTATAGTCCAAGTACAAGAAAGGACATCTACAGAGGGTAATTTATCCTGCCCTGAATCAGAGATCTAATATGAATTCAATGATTGGTTTCCTAGTGTCCCCATTAACAGTAATTGGAAGGTAGACATCTGAACACATCATGTTTAGATGGCAAATATTAAGTAAGATGAGTTTCATCCTTTGACTAGTTTTCTTGGGAATGGGATAAGATTGGAAATTTCTAAAATTTAATGCTAGCCAAACTAAGCCTTTGGCACTGCACATGTGCTTCTCTGTTTAGAAAAGATGATATAAGCTTTTATTAATAAAATAATTGGCTTTTTAATTATTCGTCCATACACTACCTGTACTGAGAAGAGTTATTGAAGTTGATTTGTCTAGGGTCTAGTTTTTTCAGCAAAATTCTGATGATGTTAATAAATAGGACAAAATTGACCTGTTCACAACATTTTGGGAAAAAAAAAAGAAAAAGAAAAAAGAGAAAAAGAAAATAAAAGATTACTTTCCAATGTAAAATCTTGCAACAAAAATCTGGTCTTTTAATTTCAGTTATTATGGAATTTGTGCAGTTTCAATGAGATCAGTGTGAAATTATCCATGTAATTCCAGTTGAAAGCCTTCAAGCATCTAAATACCTTACATTCCTTCTTAGAGAAACAGCTGAAAGTGAAAACTTGAGAATCTGCCTTTGTTAAGGAAATTATTTTTGTTGATAGCTTGTGTGATTTTTTTTTTTTCTGTAGCTCATATAATTTTGAATCTCTTTTGAGATGACTACTGTATTAAATTCTGGGTAGTATCTTTAGACATTATTAATAGAATTCATCTGACTAAATATAGGTATTTACAACGAGATGCCTGTGTCTCAGTTGATCACCCTGTTCTCCCTTTGTAATCGATGGAGAGTCAGCCAGCACAGTCAGTGCAGCCCCAGGTGGAGTTTGGGATGAATCATCTCCTCTGAAGGCAGCATCTATTAAAAGTCAGACAAATTGCATAGCGCAGTGCATATTTCTCTTTATTGACTCTGAAGAGAACTGAGGAGCATTAGCTTAGCTCCAAAGCTAGCTAGGGTTAATCCTAACTTGCAAATTTTCTACAACTGCAATTTGGCACAGCTTTACCAAGTCTGTGAAACTGCCCAGTTTTCCACAATTAGAGAAATTCTCCCTATGCATTTTTGTGTGTCTGTACACACCAGCTCTTCTTATCTGAGGCTGAACGCTTAGTATTGCCTAACAACGTCCACATTTTACCAGAAAGTCCAATCTCTTTTTACCCATCAGTGGTGCCTCAAGTACACTCCAGCAGAAAAATCATCACTGCAAACCCCTGAATCTCTTCACTTCAGATGTGGATGTCAGATGAGCACTAGTAGTGAAAAAAATAATGGTAATAGAAGGAAATATAATATTTTATTGAAACATGGCACACTATGACCAGAATTCATTGTTTACCTTGTTTGTGTATATATGCCTTATTTGTATGCATCTTTCCTCCAATTAAATTGAGCTTTTAATAGATGGCCTTAAGATCATCCATTACCTGCTTCCTTAAACACTGCTTGGGTTTAAAGACATGCGGAAGTAATCATACATGAGAATCATTTAAAGCCCATCAGTTTATTCAATAAATGTCATGCTCAAGAGTTATTATCACTGTTACCACCTATGAACAGAAACTTACTGTCTTTGAAAGTTCATATTAAAATTAATGGTTGATTCTGGACTTTTAGGCTAAAACTTTGTTTTCAAATATTATAAGGATGGTTTAGCCATAAACCTACTATTAATTTCAACCATAGTAACAACTTTATGCAAATTTTAATTTTTTTTGTACGATATTTCTTTTGTGGGGGTGTCAGTTCTCTGCCTCCTTTTAGTTTGCATTGGACATAGGCAAGTTTACAGTAGAAATTTTATCATTCCTTTTCCTTGTTTCAGACAACACTTCAGCAAACACTAACCAGATTTTTTCTTCTAATTAATGTTGGCAAGCTCAGAAGTACCTACCCCAACAGAAATTATAATAGGTCCTTTGATTAACCACCAGTAAGGAGAGCCTTGATTAATATCCCAGCATCTGAGAAAACAGTAAGTTTAGAAAAACATGTGCATGTAATCACTGAGTTAAATTAAAAATATAACTCAAGAGTATAGAATAATGTAGGAAACAATGACTTACGCTGTGTCTTCAAAGTAGAATTTTGCTAATATCCATATAAGGGTGAAAAGCATTGGAAAACCTGTCAGACATTTAAACAAAAACTGTGATTGTCTAGTTTTATCAATCAATCCAAATCTTTTCCACTGAAATTCTGCTCTGATGACATAGGTGATTCTTTTTCAGAACTGGAGTTGCCCTTTGTGGCCTGTTCATGTAATGGGAATTACTTTAAACTTATAGTATAATGCTAGAAAGAAATGTCCTAATACCCATGATGGAATGAAACAAGCTACAACATTGACTGTTTGGTGATCATGCATCACTCTGAAGATATAAAGGGACATAGAAGCCACTTTGTACATGATGTATTTCTGCCAGAGGCTTGAATCTGCAACGTCTTACTAACATGAACACAGTTCACCTGACGATCTCACCTGAAGTTAGCACTTGTATGCAGATAGCACATTAAACCCCTGGTTTATTTAATAAAGGTGCTTTCTGCATGACCAAATATTGGATAATAGCATTTACCAAATCTTAAAATAATAGTAATATTAGCACTTTACAAACGCAGAATATAATGCCGTCTACCTTAACCCTTCCTCAAAAGGCACTTGAGGTATCCCTAAAATATCCAAAATGATTCAGTTTCCTTATTTGCCAGGCCTACCTTAGGCTTTGGTGATAAAACGCATGATTACCTCCCTAAACTGAGCAAAAAAAAATCCCTTGGGCAAGTGCATTCACCTGCCATGTTTTCAGTTTTTAGCTTGATGTAGAAACTCTATGTGGGCAGCCACTTAGATTCTGATTTCTAAGTCACTAAAAAGGTCTAAACAATTATATTTATTGCAGATTACAACAAAAAAGAGTGGGGATGTTGTTGTGTCGTACCTGCACTATTATTAGGTGGATAGAGCTCCTTTATTCATAAAATTGCCCAATGCAAAAAATGGGCTGTAGCAATATCAAGACTACACAAATGCCTGCTATGACTCCAGAGGGACCCATTCTCACATGAAGACTGTGTAACTATGCTTTGCATGAATAGGTACAATGTGCTCCTTATTGGTGTTTGTGATAGCTCCTTAGATACCTGTGTTTTCAACTGGGAGAAGCTTAAGTGGACTGGATCACCCTCTGTGGGTTCTCGAGTGTACTTAATTTTCTCCTTATCTCATGGGAACTTTAATGCCATACTTTTAAAAATCTTGATTGCTCCTCACTAGTGCACATGTAAAAATAAAGTCAAAGTAATGGCCAAGGTAGACACTCCAGTTGGGCAGATTAGATTCTACATCCAGTATTTTTAATGGGATCCTTGTTTGACATCTTGCCTTTTATTAACCTCATGTAAAAGCTTTACTTACCCCAACCAAAGAGAACAAGCCACCAAAAATATCTTCTTCCGTGAGAAAGAGATGAGAGTAGTAGACAGTTCAGGTAAAGAGCCTCTACTAGCAGCCACATGAAGTTGGTCATCATGAAGTAGTGGCAGAAAACAACAGAGATCTTGCATTCAGTCTAAGGAACAGGAAACTTACATTATAAGCATTACTTGTGGATACATGTGTTTGATTTGTAGTAGTTATCTCCAATTTTGGGTGAGATCTACAACAAACAAGATCTCACAATTACATGCATGTTTAAAGGGAGAGCTTAAAATGTAAAATAATTTTCTGAATGGTAAGGCTTTAACCATAAAAATACCTATGAATCTCCATTTTGCTTTGTATCTCTGTGCTAGAAATATAGCATGTGATTTCTCCCATGAATGCACTGCCTCCAGTGTACCTTATGTGAGTAGAGACAAATGCTCCATGAGCCTTCAACAGATGTTCAAGGACCCACTTTCTTACTTATGCTCAGTTCTAAATTTTTGTGAATGCAGAATAACCATCCTATAAACCTCTGTTTGAAAACCATTGCCATATTGCCAGTATTTGTGGCTGGATAAAAGTAAAGTTGTTAGCCTAGTACCTTGCACGCTTTTCAGTTTATAATTCAGAGTTTTTAATGAGAACATGAAATCAAACATTTCCAGAAGCATCATCTCTTAAAACTTGTGCTATGAGGAATTCAGAGATAGCAAATTTTAAGCTTTAGATTATGGAAGTGTAGCAGTATAATGATACTACTATTTTCTATGGCAAAATCTATGTCTGATGTAGAGAACTACAGGTTTACAAATTGATGCTTTCAGAACACCAAAGGACATGAGGTACACACTCATGGAGGTAAAACATACTGAATAAAAGAATTATATTATTTTCATTATCTGATTAGAAGGAAAAAAGGTAAGTAGAAAAAGCTATGAAAAGTGAAACCATGTATAGACAGTGTGCAAAAACATGAAGTACCACAGTATCCTGCTTTTCATATGCTTACTGTAGAGAAGCTGCAATGATCAATGTCTTCCTCTTGGAAAAGGACAGCATCCTTAATGAAGACGGCAATAGCTTTCAGGATAAAAGTAAAAAAGAGCTGTACATGGATATAATTTCTGGGACAGCGAAGCCTCCTGCAAGAAAAGGAGAGGTCGTTCTGAGGCAATTAACTGACATATGCTGGCAGTAATTAAAATATGAAATAAGCTCTTGTTTAATCTCAGTTCTTTTCAAGCATGTGTAGAAAGTACACGTTCATCTACTAAGTTGTTTTTTGCAGGCAGGTGGAGTTAGAAACCTTCCTCTTGTAAAGTAATTCACTCATAGTCTTACAACTTAACTGCCTTCGCTATTAGGTGGTGACCGGATGATGTTGCTGCTAAATTCCAGGAATCTCAGTTTTAGTTTGTCTTTAGTATCCCAGAGCCAGGCCTCTGGCTGGCATTATTTTGGGGCCAAGAGAAACCTGCATTTGAGGAATGGTCTTTATGCTATAGGTCTGACTACGTCTAAACCACTCCCAAGAACAAGCATGCAAAGATATCCCAAACTAACTAAATAGTTTTTTCAGTGAAGAGAGTAAAACTTAGCAAGATTTTCTATACCCTATGCTGTGGGTGAATTAAACTGCATGAAATCCCTGTGTAGAGAGCCTTATATTCAGAAATAAAAGATTCTTCCTTAGTTCTCCAAAGTTACTCTTACAAATTAAATTATTACAGATTAGAGCTTTAAAATAATTTTTCACATCTACTTTAAATTCTCAATTCAGTCAAATTAATTTTTTGCTGTTATTAAATACAAGCTTTTGGAGGAGTTATAAATCATCAACTTTATATTTTCCTTTGAAGCTGAAGTTTTTACCTCATTAGCAGAGAGTTCCATTAAAAGCTGAATTGCATCCAGATCCAGTAAACTCAGTAATTGCCTAATCTAAAAGCTCACTTAGAGTGGGCAGAATTTTATTACTGAACTCAAATGCCAACCCCATTGTTAACTATAACTTTTTCCTCCCTATTGATAAGTCTTTTTATGCCCATTGTTTCTTTCTTTACCCTCATTTAGGCTGGTTTGTTTCCCTGAGGTCAGAGTGGATGTCAATAAACATATCTGTTGCCTTCCAGACATGAACTAGGAACCAGCAGAGGTCAAGAAACTTTCCCCAGAGAAACATGGCTCTCACAGCGTAATACAAACACTGTTCATTTTTTTCTTGAGGATATACAAAAAATAAACATAGATTAATAAAATAAATCCTACATGGCAGTAAATAACAAATCTACATTATATGATAAAGTAATCAATTTGGTTTACTCTAGAAAATCTAAATTATATCTGAAAATATCAAGTAGCTGGAAAAAAATCTTTCCAAATGTAGAGTGCCTTACTTTCAAAATATGTCTTAGTTGTAAATGTTTCAGTGTATGCACTCCATAGGAACATTGATTCAGAATCAAGTTATTTGTGTGTATTCTTCTTCTTAATATAAAATTCACTAAAGCCATAAAAAGCAAGCACACATAACTTTTTAAAAACGTTTATTCCACTAAAGCAAGAAAAATTAGCTGCTGTTTATTTAGTATCAAACTGAGTTGTCAATAGGCAGGGTTTATTTCCCGGTTCTTCTTCTTATGCCTGGTCGCTTTTTGTTTCTAGCCTCAATTTAATATTGAATCAATGTGGACAGAATATTTTTTTTTTTTCTTCTTGATATCTTTAAATATTACTTTGTTATGTCTACTGTTGTCTTACACAGCCCAAGATACTAAGAACTGTTAAAATAATCAAGGTTAGAGAATAACCTTACATACCTGAATGCAATGAGAACTGTCACGGCAATAATGAGTGAGGTGATCGATACACTGTACCCGACAGTGTAGATGATCTTTATAGTAGAAAAGTAGGATTTCTATTAAAAAAATAGAATTATTTGTCACATAGCTTGCAGCCAAGCAGCAGCTGTTTCACAGGTTCTGGTAGTTTTGCTCTGTTCGGTGCTTCCAATCTGTTCACATCCCTGACTCCTTTTTTTTTTTCCCCTTTTAACCCCAGAGCACAATTCAATGAAATTACTCATTGTTTCTTTTCTGAAGACCCATCCCATAGACTAGGCTGGTAAAGAAACGTGTATTAATCAGGATGGTTTCAAGCTCATTCATAAAACCATAAAAAAAGAAAGAAGGCATTGTAAAATCCCTCATGCATTTGTATAGGTACTGCATTTTATACCATGTTTTCTCCACAGCAGTAACAGGAAGATCCTGCTGTCAGCTGTCTGCATGATGAATACAGAATTCTTTCAGTCTTTCTTTATGTGTCTCCAAATTTCTTCACTCTACTTCCTTACTGTTTTGCTGTTTTGCCATTCTTTCTTCCTTTCCTTTCCTTTCCTTTCCTTTCCTTTCCTTTCCTTTCCTTTCCTTTCCTTTCCTTTCCTTTCCTTTCCT
>JAOEHX010033794.1:0-15984 GCA_025448015.1 Bolborhynchus lineola | reverse complement strand
GAAGTTGTGAATGCTCCATCCCTGGCAGTGTTCAAGGCCGGGTTGGACAGAGCCTTGGGTGACATGGTTTAGTGTGAGGTGTTGCTGCCCATGGCAGTGCGGTTGGAACTAGATGATCTTAACGTCCTTTCCTACCATTACTATTCTATGATTCTATGTACAATGCCACAATGATATGCACTCAGGTTATCATTACCATGAGTCATGATGGATGTTCCATGAAAACATCAACCCAGTGCTCAGTTTAGGTCAAAAAAATCAAATGTTGTGAATTCTTAGAGAAGTATCAGGGAACAGAACAGAGAACTTCACCATAAATGTACGTATAAATCTATGGTTTGTCTATACCTGGAATACCAGTGCAGTCTTGGTCCCTTCCTCCAAGATAATCAAGAATGATCAAAGGTCTGGAATACATGCAGAATCCTTCCTTTGTATGAGGGATGAAAGGTATAGCAACTAGGACTGCTCTCTGAAATAGAGGTAATTTAGAGGTAGAATGATAGACGTCAATCACATCACAAACAACATGGAGAAAATGGGTGGGCTTTGTCTTTTTACCAATACAAGTACCACAGGGTGACCAATGAAGAAGCTAGAAGCCAGGTTTGAAACAAGCAGAGGTAATTCTTCATATGACAGGCAGCTCATTGCTAAAGGGTTTTTCAGATACTGTAAATTTACTTAGATTCAAAAGGACACAGAGCAAACTTAGATCAATCCCCTGAAGTTCACTAAATGCTCAAAAGCTCCACCGGCCTCAAGAAATCCTTAAACTAAATGAAGGCAGGGAGAACATTAGACTGAGCAAATGCTTTTACTTTTCACTCTTGACTGGTTCTTATCTCTCTCCCTGCTAGCAATAGAGTTGGGCTAAAGGGAAGTGAAGTCCATTCTCATCATCAGCCTTTGAGCTTTTTCTGAGTTATAACCTTCCCACAGTACTTGAAGCAGGGGTTCTAGCACACGTGTAGAAAGAAGGTGCCACAGCACACCTTTCACCTATTCAGTTTCATCCCATAGGCTTACAATTACTGCTGGGTGCCCTAATTAGGCTGTGCTGTTGGTTATGTGCAAATAGCCGAGGTCTGTCTGGACGCTACACAGTTTCAGTACAAAATGAGAAAGGCAAAAGAGGGTAGAAGAGCCTTTTTCATCAGCACTTGATTGGAGTGCACCAGAATGGACCTTAGATTTGGCACATTGTCTGGGAACATTAACACGCAAATACTAACATGTACAGAGGGCAGTTCTAAATCCATATCTGTCAATGCAAATCCTGTTCAGCACAAGGGTTTAGATAAGCAAAAGCCCTTCTAAAAAAACTGATTCTTTTCCTTAAGTGCTCTGAATAGCAGTGATATACATGAAATAGTTCTATCCTGCTCAATACTGTAGTTCTTACCACTTCACACATTTATGCATCTTGCTCTAACAAAACATTATTATTTGATTTAAGAAACATTATATAACTACATAGGAAGTCCAGTGACACTGTTGGTAATTAAGGTTGTGCAACAGTTCTTTTTTGTATTTTCAGCTTCTTTTAGCAGTTTGGACTAGAATTTATTGCAGTGATTTGTTGTGCTGTACACAGGGTATTTTTCTCCATGGATATTCTGTGACATTCCCAAGGAAAGTGCTAAGGAAAGTACATCATTCTGCCTGAATTAAAAAAAAAAAAAACATTGTCACTTTCTTGTGACACACTTATATACTTTGAAGCAGAGATCAAAAATGTGACAGAGGCTGACTTACATGTTAGGATGCTCTTCAGCTTCTCTGTGTAATTCTACTTGAATATGGCCAAATTAAATAGCTCTTATCAGCTAAAATCTCCCAGTCTAGGAGGAAAATTATTCTTGATTCTCATTCCACATGTTTTAAGAACATTATCTACTTTCATATCAACATTTGGCTCAGTTATTCTAGCACTGCCTTTTACTTAAATAGCACTATCCATTACCTGAAGATTACAGTCCTTGACTTACAGAGCTCTGTCACATTCCTCAGACCAGTTCTAGATCTCTTCCTTTCAAATTACAGTTCAGACATTTTTGCTCATCTTCTAGTTCAAACCAGTTTTCTAGCACATATGTGACGTGAACAAGGCTAACTGGGATTATATAAAATATACTATAGAACCTTTTATAGCTTTATAGATATTTCCCTATAGTAAGTGATATAAGAGTCACTGAGATGGTAAAGGATCTCCAAAGGTTGCTTAGCCCAACCACCCCACTCAAACAGGGTCAGCCAGAGCATGTTGCTTAGGATCATGGCCAGACAGATATTTAATACCTCCATGGTTGGAGACTCCACAACCTTCCTGGCAGCCTGTTTTGGTGTTTGACCACTCTCACAATACAAAATGTTTTTTCTATGTTTATGTAGAATTCCCTGTGTTTCTGTTTGTGTTCATTGCCTCTTGTCCTGTCACTGACACCACTGAGTCTGACTCTTTCTTCTTTACTTCCTCCCATCAGGTATTTATACACATCAGTACGTTCCCCATGAGATCTCTCCTCCAGACTGAACAGACGCAGCTCTTTCTGCCCCTTAGATGCTCCAGTCCCTTAATCATTTCGTGGTCCTTTGGTAGACCAACTCCTGTATATTCATACCTTATTTTGTACTCTGAAACATCCACTGAAACACCTGAGTATCTCACCTTGATTACAACTGCATTAATACTGTCACTTCATAACCATCCAATTAACAACTAACATATTGACGTGTGCTTATACATCTAAACATACTTAAGGATACTCAAACTGAAGAATACTTAGTTGCTTTCAGGCAGGGAGATCTCAGTTTATAGGGACAACTGACAATATTTCCTGCTACGTATGTGATCTTTCAGTTTATACATTATAATTCAACTGAACAGTTTGGTAAATCATATGGTTCAGTTATTATACCTTATGCTTGGGGGAATTTAATATTCTCCAACATAGTTAATAGTTTTTCCTGTGTTTTTTCCTCAAATGCTTCAATTAGTGTTGACCAAGGTGATTGGGTTTTCTGTATCTGGAAAATCTATTATCAAACAAATAGTCAGATTACTGTGGCACAATCAACTTTTGGTATATAAGTGTTTTATTTTAGTTTGTTTTCTCTTTACCATCTAGTATTGAATCCTGCTTTCTTTCAAAATGCTGTCTAAAGCTTACAATATAATGAAGTCAGACTGTACTTAACCACTCACCATTTTCTTTTTCAAATAACAGATACTGTCTTTGCCAGTATACAATCAAAATATTTACAATTTGACAGGTGATAAAAATACAGTTCTGAAATCTTAAGAATAACTTCTCTTAAATAATTTCATCATGTTAATTTAAATACACTCAACTAAGTTTTAATTTCACATTTATTTGGTCACTTCCATATCCATACATTCATTGTTTAGGCTCCCCTGTCTGTCTCATAAATCAATACTAAAAACACAGGAAAAGAAAGGTTTTGTTATTATATCTAGATTATTCATAGCAACATCTTCGCCTTCAGAATCTTAACTTAAGAAACCATGTCTGATTTACAGAGAAAGTGAAAACTTAAAACTGCCATTTATGCCTCAGGTTTAGATATGAGTATTTGAAGAAGTCCTTTATAATGTTAAGTGCTCAGAAAAATAAGGTCTCAAAAGTCTCTAAATTCTACTAGTCAAATTTTTATCTCATTCATGATCCCTAAAATACAAAAAATACTGCCCTCTTGGCCTCAGTGATTTTGAAATACTGTCTTATAATAAGCCAACAAAGAGAAATAAGGAAATCAATTAACTTAAGTTTCTGTAATATTTTCATAGCAACTTTCAAAATAAGAACTTTACCAGACATTACACAATGATGATGAGACATGGAATAGTTGCCCACCACTTACACATCTTGTATTTTATGCTGTAAGAGAAACTTTATGAGAAATATAATGCAACTGTGTAATTAGTATTCTATCATATAATATGCACACACACTAATGCTGAATTAAGAATGAAATAGCAGTTCTTTCAAATTTTGCATTCTTCATATTTTTGCTTTGAAGTTCCGCATTTATCTGGTGAACACACCACTGAAAATAAAAAACATTATCAGTAAGGCATAAAATGTAAGCATCTATGCATACTTTGTTTTTTATTTCCTAAATCAGTTTCACAGCTGTGAGAATACTTAATATCAATGGAGGAAACACATTGTTTCCCAGGCAACATGCTGGAACATGTGCCAACAGACATTGTCTGACACACTAAGGAGTGTTGTGATGTCTGCCATTAAATAACAAATTTGATGACAAAAAAAAAAAAAAAAAAAATCTTTCTTTATTCTCATACAAAACAGCATTTCAGAAATAAATGGGAAGGGGAAAGAGCAACATTTAGAGAATAACAACACACTACGCCTTCAAAAATGCCTTTATATCTTCCTCTTGAGTTTCAGTTGAAAAATCTACAGTGCCCAGAATTTATTTCAAACTGCCTTGTCTAGTTTCCCTCTTCTCTTCCTGGCTCAAGCCAGGAATTAAGAAAGAAATGCCTCCAAAACAAGATACTCAGAAGATGCAGTTCATGTCTCCAGGAAAGTATAGTATTTATACTGTGTTCAGATACATACAGTAGCTAATAAGATAAGACAGCTTTCAGATAAGCTGGTGGTGCCTTAAGTTGGCCTTCAAAGAAAAATAATTTCAGATATAACAATAATACATTTTGTCTAATGAAGGGTCTATAAGAAGCAACTTGCATTCCAACTATAGACACTTCAGTTGTGTTACTGAACGTAGCTAATAGTGATTGTCTTCAGGGAAAAAGGACACACAGTCATCACAGGTCAGAGTTTGCATACTAGAACGCCCTTTTATGTCAATATGACCAGCCAAATCAGACATTTATACCCACACCAGCAGAGAAAAGTCTCCCTGATCTTAGGTAGTGTCTTAATATCAAAACCTTTCCAAAACCTTTTCTCCATTCATTGCTAGTTATCAGCCTAGGGCTCTACTAATAGAAGTATAGCACCTTTATTTTTCCTTTGAAAAGGTTGAAAAAAGGGGAAAAAAAAGACATTAAAGGTTTAGACTTACAAGTCCAGCATGCACTATTGATGTATTTTTAACCTGCAATGCTGTGGCCAGCACTTTCTAATGCACTGAGAGGCCCACTGTCTTCAATGGAACTTCAGGTTATCCACCTGTCACACAGAACAAGATGGGATTTTGACATGATGCTTATTTTCTGATTAACGAGGTTCTTGGCCTTCCATTCTGGTGGCTCCTTCCTAAACCTAAACCACTACTTCAGTGGGACCAGAAGAACTGTTGGCAGGTTGTATGGTTTTCTTATCCAAGTTTACAACAAACACATGCACATACTTGACACAATTTAACTCAGTATTTTTTAGATCTGTTGCCTGGTCTGGATTACAGTACAGTTCAGCAGACAGTGTGGTCTGTGGTCTGCTCTATGGAAGGGGTGACACAATAACCTTGTGTTATTGTGGAGGGTGGGAATATCTCAAGACATCTTTACTAACTCTATAATTTGAAACCACTCCCTTATTTTTGTGCAATGTCAACATTCATGTATTGTACTCATAGCCTTTTTGGTTGTAGTCCATTCATTTTTAAACAGGTAAATCAGTTTTAGTATGTGAAAGGATATTCTTATTAAGATATAATTCTTATTTTTATTATTATTTAAATATAAAGTCAACTCCAAACCCTTCCACACCTACAATGATTTTCAAACGCATATGAAAGATAAGCAAGTCTGTTAAGATCTCCTAGAAAAAAAAGACACAAAACTTTGCAAACACCTCTGCATAAATACATACAGAAACTGCATGTACACACAAAGCTAGCAGACATTATACATGCCTGAAGAACATGTTCATGTGCTACTTTGAAGACAGAAATGATACAGGCATTTAATCATGAATTGTTAGCAGTGGGAAATAAATTCTTATTTTAACACCACCTTTTCAAATCAGACAGCATGCTTTCCAACATCCAGTAAAATAATGTAGCGCATTAGAACCAGAAATCAGAAATCATGGTAAAAGGCAATTAAAACCTAAAGGCCCAGGATTTAATTTGGGAAGCCTCAAATAACCAGTTCCGAGAAAATGTGGGGTTGAAAAAAACTTGGCCCAGGTCTTACTACCTACAGACCATCTGCCTGATTTACTGATGTCTCCTTTGCACTCAGGTTGTATGAACATTCATGGATGCTATAATATCACTTTCTGAAAAACTCATACACTTCTTTGCTTTTTAGGCATGTCAAATGGTTAGAGCAAGAGAAAAGGAGTAACAGGTGTTTGATTCACAAAACTGCTTTCAAAAATTTGCAATTCAAATAATTTAGTTTTGCCTAATGTTTAAACGTAATAAAAAATACTTTTTCACATAGTAAATATTTGATTAAGGTAATCATTTTTTTTAAATCTACCCACTGTGAAAACCATGTAAACACACAAATAAGTATATTTTTTTATTTACACGTATCTATATATGTGGGGTTTATCTAGGAAATAAAATATTGCTCTCCCATTTCATTCCATGCCGCAAGTTCTCTTCCCTTAAAAAAGAGAAGTAATATCACTATAAGGGTCATCATTTCCCAGGGCTGAACTCCCAGGCCTCATCACCTTTTATCTATTCCCATACTCAGATAAGATCCATATACATACAAACTGTATTAGAAATCCGAGGACCTGCCTAAAACCAAATCAAGGCATGCACACACACACACCCATTCTGAAATAATTTCTTTAATAAATAAGACTCAGAATTCAGGACAGCAAGAAACTAAAATGACGTAACAGGTTTCATTATCCCTTTACATTGATTACTAAACCTACATAGATTATAATGCATATACCTACAGCACCCCCTGGCCTCCAAAATTAAGGGAGCTGATGCAAAAACTTGAGATTGCAGTTCATACAGAGAATTCCTCAGGAATTAAATAAAATAACAGTGAATTTTCATTTTGTGACCATTTTACTTCTATACAGGAACTCTGCAAAGTGATTTCTCTGGAGACAGCAATCCATAATATGCCATTATACAAATAATAAGAGGGAAGACTTTCTTCATCCAATCCAGAGATCCTATCATGCAGAGTTGACTATATTTCCACTTTGTAATTCCAGATACAGATGCAATAACAAGTGTGAAAAAGACAAATTAAGCATCTGTAGATCTCCCTGAGTATATATTAAATGTTCAGGATAATAGAAGGAAATGCGGGACTGAGGACCTAAATGCTTTGTCAAGTAAATTCTGATTCAATCACAGTAAGACTACAGAAAGTATTGCTATTTTTCCATTAGTAAAAGATGTTGCTAAGGGGACCCAGACAAACACGCAAGCAAGAGAAGAGAGGAAGATAAAAAAATAAAAATCAAAGCAAGGGTGGCTGGAAATAATAAAATAAAAAAATAATATTGCAAGATCCATAGAGGGTGCTTTCATCTGAAGAGAAATTTCATACAGAAGCTGTTTTCCAAGCTACTAAAAATCTTTTAAGAAGTAGACAGACTTTTAAAGATAAAAAGAAGACACAATGTTGAAACACTCAAGGATGTGTCAGTGAATAGAACAGCTGTGCCCACTAATACTCAGACAAGGTTTCTCATAACTATAGCATTACTAGCATGAAGATTTCAAGAAATCTAGTGATATTAATTAATTAAAGGCATATCACAGCCATCTAGCACTACACTTGCCTAAGTAAGAAATAGCAAAGGGGAAGGCTCCAGCATCAGACAAGGAATTATTAGCAGAGCCAGAATTTGAAAGGACAAGGGGCCAGGACTAATAAAGACTACTACCTAGGCAAAACCTGTGCATGTGAAATGCACCCAGGAATATTCACTTCCAAGCCCTGCACTGCAGTCAGACAATTTATCTTCTTCCCATACACTGCTCACTTTCGCAAATTATAATAAAGCACAGTGACTTGTGTATCTGAAAGGATTTTCTAAAAGATAATTTCTGCCTTGAAAGTTACTTAGATTTACGTCTTTTTCCAATGGTTAATTACTCCCTTAAACACACATTTTTTCCAAGATTTTGACCCTAGTATGTTTCCACCTGCTATCTCAAGGAGATTTTTATCATGAAACTATTATTCATATACAGAAGTTAGTAAAGCACCACAACATTTATAAGGCTGATTTGGTTGAAACTAAGCCACATAGAGCTCTCCTACATCTTAAGGATCGGTTTACTCCACAGCACCAGACTATAGCTTTGCTAAAGGCAAATCCCCTGAAGCACATGTAGTGCAGAGGTGAGATTCCTCAGCCAGATGTCTTGTTTTCTGAGCCTGTTGCTATCCTACTGCACTACTTCCTAGTGTGGGCACATCCACAATACATCAGACAGCCTTTATTTCCAGACCAATCATTCTATATGTGTCATAAATAAAACATGAATTGTTTATTTGAACTAAAGTAATCAAACTGTCCATAGTACCCTAGACCAAGCTCCCCCTTTTTACCAGTATTTTGTCCTCTTTAAATTTGAGTAATGCTTTGGTATTCCTTCCCAAATTTTATTTTGTTCCCTTGTTGCAGTACTTCCTCTACTCTCCACAGTGAAATGGTGTTCATTCCATTTCTTCATTTTTGTACTCTTGCTATTTACAGTTTTCCAGCTGTGGCAGGTCAACATAGAAGTAGGAAATACATGAAGACAGTGTGTGTCTCAGTTGCCAGATGCTATAAATACTTCAGCTATTCATTCCAAATAGAATTCAGCCAACAACTACCTTCACAAGAAACAAGTTATTATGGAATTTTAAGAAATAATTCAGGTAAAATATGAAAACCCCATATTTGCCCATATAAAATGACAAACTGATAAAGCTCCCATGTGCATAGATCCAACTATCTTTACTGTTTGCTTAAATCATACATTTTTTCAGTACAAGCTCAATTCAAATGTCCCACGGCAGCCCTTTAATGACCTAAGTAAAACACACAGAAATCTACATTGAATGCACATTTGAGAAATGTGATACTTTGAGTATAGCAATACTTTTCAGAGCAAAAGCAAAATATCCTTTCTGGTCTGAAAATAAAGATGTTGGAGAGAGAGTCGGGCAGGAAGAGCCAAGTAACATCTCTCCAAAATGAACGTCTTGATATGTAACATTAATTCTATGGTAGTGGCATATTCATTAAAGAGGGGAATATGTAAATGTATGCATGTGCTTATACACACACCTGTATACAACACATTCATTATAGAATGAAGCTTAAGTCTTTCACAATACTTGTTCAGACCCAGAGAAGGAAGCAGCAGTTTCCCAAAGAAATAAAAAAAAAAAAAGTTTCAAAAGTAATTACATAAACTGCAGCTTTGTGACTCAGTTCTTTCACACAGATTTTGTGGTAGTTTGACTTTCTCTGAAGTGAGAATAAGCTGCAGAAATCGAAGGCTGTTAAATCAAGCAGAATTTTCCTTTTTACTTCTTTGTACTGTCTGAAAAACTTTTGAAAACAAACCAGTCTTTGAACTATGAAATTTATCCATTTCCTAATCCATTCAAGACTAAAAAAAAAAAAAGTCCAAAACTTCTTCCACATCTGAACCATTTGAACATTTCACTGTTTTGGCTATGCCTCTCCTCCCTACTCAAGATAACATATGCAGACCTTCCTGCCACTCACATCAGTTTCAGAGGTGATGAAGCTGGTAGCTGCAGGCTCTAGGGAGATTTCAGCAGACTCTGTCACTGAGAGAAGGGAGGACCATCCATGAAGGAATCAGGGACCAGCAAGCATGATGCAGTGAGTGACCACACAGGGCAGACAGTGAGTCTTGGTCAGCAATGTCACCAGCTGAGAATGTGCAGGGAGAATGGAGGGACAGCGCAGAGGCTAAAGCCTGGAGGAGAGAAGAAAGACAGCAAAAGATAAAAGAGAGAGTGACAAAGCGAAGGAAATAAGCAAAAGGAAAGAAGCAGTGACAGTCAGTAGAAAGTTCATCAGCAAAGGGACTAAGAGTTTCCTCTTGAAACAAGCATCAAGTGATGACTGCAACCCTATGTCAGGGGAAAATGTCATGGAAACATACAGCTAAGTGCATCAGCCTGCGTGTTACTTACAATGACAAAGCTGAATACACCTTCCAGCCTAAGCCAAGCCAGAGCATGTATCACCAGGGGATCTCCTTAGAGAGGCACTGGGAGCAGCTCAGCTGGACCAGTGGTAGACTATTCCTTCACTTTCCCCTGCTTACAGAACAAAGGCTGCTACAAAGACAATATTACTTCAAGTTTTCATTACAAGCAGTTGTTAGGTAACATTCTGCAGAAAGGATAGTCTTGCCAGCAGAATGTAAGAATCCTTCACCAGGATGGAGGAGGCCTATGTGTCTCTAAGCTGTGCATCACATTGTCTTATAAAGTGACCTATAGGTCAAAACCAAAACAAAACATAACAGACGGGGGAGGATTTTCTACCTCACAGGCTGAAACATCTGGATCAACTAAGACAACAAAGTCTTTGGTTCAAATTCATACCATCAATGGAATGGAAAATCAAATTTTCTGTTCTGGTTGTCAGGCAAAAATGAAGAAAATTGCTGAAACCAAGCCACGATGTTCTTTTATAACTATTTTATTTTCATTAAGACTCCCAGAACAAGCTAACAAACTCCAAAGTTAGCGAACAACTTAGGCAACCTATTTCGTCATTTCAGTTTAACAGCCATTCTATGAAGAGTGCAGCTCTGTTTCAAAAAAAGGAAAAAAAATAAAAAAGGGATTGGGGAGTAAGAGGGAAGGGAGGAAGAAGAGAAGGAGAAATAGAAGGAAAAGAACCACTCATCAAGCAGGAAATAATGTCATTTACCAAAGAGGAGTAAGGTTCACAGCTTAAAGTTCATAGGTCTCAATGATTTTGCAAGAATCTATGAACTCTGGCGCTGCAGAGCAGTGAATGCATTTTTTTATTAGCTCTTCATTTCACCCGTAGTATTTCTTCATGTCCCCACTAACTGCTTTTTTAGGATAGCACCATCAACAGTTCCATGAAGGGACAGGGAACAAGTCACAAAATATTATCAATCACTGTATCTGCAGTTTTCTTAATTCCAATACAATAATTCAGAACTTATACAAGAAATAAGAACAAGAAAGAAAAAAACCTGGGTGTTACTGACTGCATTCCTAATATTTCCAGATGTACATATCACTTCAGAAGTACAGATATTTTCTCACGATAGTCTGTTTTAATGCTAATGAGACAGTGTAAATAAACAGGGTACCAAGTATAATAATTCTGATAACATAAGTCATTCGTCAGAGCCATGAACTGTGGGGAGAAATGTTAAAGACTGAAAAAGGAGGGTGGAGGAGAAGAGAAGCCAAGAAAGGAAATTTTATGAGAGATGTGGGATGTCTTGACAAGGTAAGGAAATAATACAAAAAGATGAATGAGTGATAAATTGAAAAGCAAGATAAAAGCGGTCATAAAAAAAGAAAGCAACAGAGACAAGGGCCTGGATCCAGAAAAGCTCTTATGTTCTTAACTTCAAACGTGTTATTAAATATATGAAGCATACTACAAATAAAGTTAATGATATATTTTACAAGACAGAGGAATTAATGTCCAAGGAGAGAAAAGTAGGAAATCAAAGACCAATGATACTTTAAGAAAGAAGAAAAAAGATCAGAAAAAGACTAGAGTCAATCTAAACACAGAATGTGAGCCATCCTTGTCATAGGGATTTCCTTATGAGTTTTCAAGTTTAAAGGAACACTGGATAGCCTAAAATATCACACAAAGTAATTTCTCGAATAGAGAATTGCTGCATCCAACATAGAGAAATTATATATCACTCCACAAGAGATAATAATTAACAAAATTAATTTATAATTACATAGATGCAACTGGTAACAATTTTACTGTAACAAGGTGTAAATAGCATCAAGTCCCGATCAGAGACTTAATTCGTAAGTAGATAGGTAGATGTCCCTTCTAATTTCAAAGGGGCAGTTTCACAGACTTAAAAGCAACACGGAATAAATCATTTGAGAGCAAACATTTGCCTAGAAAATATGAATGGTATTTGAAAACTTTTCAAGCAAACTTAACTGGCTGTTGGGAAAAGCTACAATTCATCAAAATGCTACTAGGAAAATAGATTTTGGTTCACCTTTGGTTTAGAAGATGAACAAGTGAAAAATACAAATTTAATAATAGTCTTAAACTTTAGATTCTCAAACACAGTGCAATCTTAAATATGTGCAGAGAATTTATTCATAAAGCAACAAAGATAAAAGCACTTCAGGAATTCTAGAATATTTATAACAAAGGGAGACAAAAACAAGAAAGAAACTCAGGAAAGGAAGGCAGTTTTCTAAAGTATTTAGGGAACAAAGAGGAATCCTAATATTGGAATCAGACAATTCTTACAATGAAAGATTCATATTCTTAATAACAATAATGAAAAAAAATTAAAAAATAAAAAATAAAAAACCCCCCACAGCACCATTGAGTAAGCCTGTTCTAGTTTGGGAAATCATGGTTTTAATTAAGGATTAGGGACTAATATAGTAATATTAACTAATAACGAATAAGGTCATACAGGTATACTATATATAAGTATATTAACTGAGTAACTTAATTCAAGATATTTGGCCAATGAGAACAATAGCACTGCGTAATCTATTTTGTCTTCTGTAAGACATTTGATAGAGTAGCCTGACAATTTGATTAAAGTATGAAACAAATCAAATTACCATTTATTAAAATTAAAGAAAACTGTTTATCAGACTTCAAAAAACGCAGTGGGGAATGGGAAAACATCAACAACTGAGCATGTCCTACTGCAATTCACAAGTTGTGTTTGGCAGCTGTACTACTTTGTATTTTCCTCAGGGTCATGAATGCAACAATAATAGTATTTCTAACCAGATGTGCAGAAAAATGCAATATTTTTAAAAATAATTATAAGTTCCGTGCTACTTTTAAGTAAGAGGTACAACATGGAATTTGTATAACTTTCCTTCAGGGAAACAATGCACTTTCAATTATCATGGAAATGCTTCCATTATAGCTAAACATAAAAGCATGTATACGGGGGAGGGAGAGGTGGGTCAACGGTCAGACACGGGAAGCAAGCCATTTCCTAGAAATAATAACTCTGTCCTGAGGAGAAGCGACTTACAAACATTTGCAGTACTAGCAGAGATCTAAACAGGAGCTGCCAATATTACCCTCTGCCCATAGGATTAGAGCAATCCTCATGTAATATATAGCTCAGTAGGGAGAAATTAGATAGTGACAGTCACATTCTCTATTTGCCACTGACATAACATCTGCTGGGCTAACACATATAAAGGCCAGAAATAAACAGCACTTTTTAAGAGTACAGATAATTACCCACTGGAAAACAACCCTGTGCTTGTCCGGACTGATTTAAAGTAATCCTATAATGAAGCAAAGAGCTGCCTTCCGAAACTATCTATAATTTAAAAAAGAAAATCATTCGTAAAGCTCCTACAGGTTGTGCTACACAGCAAGTCAGCCAGGATGGTCAGAGCAATCTTTTCAGCCACACAAGCTCTGAAAATAGGACTGTAAAGCCACTGTGCTCGTACTGAGGGAATTATCCATAAGGGAAATACTACAGCAGAAAGGTGTGTTCCCCAAGGCCTCCTCACAAATCCTCACAGCATCCAGATACCAAGAGCAATCAGAACCAAGAGAACAATGTGATGGACTGAAAGACACAGTGATATGAAAAACCTAAGTAGCAGCACTGCCCCTCAGAGATGCCTACATCTGCTGAGGCTTTTCCAGGTCTTTCAGATGGCTGCAAGTGCAAGAAGGTGACTTTATTTTGACTACACTTTCCTCAAATATGAAGAATCCTGATCCCAGCATATCAAATTCATTAACCTGGTCACCACATAAATCAGAAAGATATTGTCAGACTGGAGAGTTTTCAGAAAAGAAGACATCTGACCTAGTACCTTATCAGCAATTAATAATGTTTCTAGGGTATGTTTAGCTGTTATATTTTAGAACATAACATGTTAAAAAGAAGAGATCACAGGAGATGGATGATACAGCACAATTTATGAAGACACGTTTAGAATGAATAGCAAGTAACAAGATGTAGCTATCAAAAAACACCCGTAGTTCAGATGCATGACTGCAAAGGAAGGAGAGGGAGAACTCACTGATGGTACTCTAAAAAAAGCCAGAAGATTCAAATAAATCTACAGTAAGTGGAACAAGAAAGAAAACACCCAGTATGCTTTTACCATGCCTGACTGCTGCAACTACGCTGTAGCTGGTGACTGGCTGTTTACTCTACAAACCTCAGAGACAAAACAAACTATGTTGGCAGAAAATGGTCCCATAAAATCAAGTAAATATCAAGTCTGTGAATGACATGAAACAAAACCTTTGGATATTCTTAATGAATTCTTCCGGAAGCAGATAAACAGATAACCCACAAGATAAGTAAATATTTGACAACGTCACATATGTAGGAATTTTGCTATCAAAAAGCTATTGTAATAAGCCCTTAAATTAAACATCTGTGTATGAGCAAGCAAAGCTAACAAACCCCCAGAAATACTGCTTGACTGGAAAGAAGGAATTGCATAGAAATAAAGAAGCTGCTATAAAGGCAGTAACAAGTGGACAGAATATACTGATGTAGGGCAAACATATGTAAAACCAGCACATTTACCTATCCATGTAAGAGGTTATTTGAAGCAGCTCTTCAAAAACAAGTTGGTGTCTTAATGAGGACAATGAAGCAGAAAATGAAACTCTGGCAGATTGAATGTAAAAATGCAATAGGTCAAGCCAAAAAAGGTTTGAGATATGACTTTCAAGTTTTTGCATCCATGCTCATAACAAGGACCTTAAGAGAAATTCTAATAACAGAACTTTTCATGAGGGAGGACAGGGGAGGGGGAGTAGAGGGGAGGGGTGGTGTCATTGAAGGGTCTGTCTGAAAGTTAAAGTGCCAGTAAAAGCTACAGAAAAATCCACAAAGAGAAAAATAAGAAGTCACCAGGACACTCTGGTGAATATTAAAGGAATTCAAAGCTGAATTCCTTGAATTCCTCAGTATCAAAGGACAGAAAAAATACAAAATGTGATATTAAATCTGAAAAGGACTTAGGAAAGGAGGAAGAGAGAGATAAACCTAATGGAATTGAGAGCAAGTGGCCAGATATCCCTACCAGGTAAATTATCAGAAACTGCTACAAGGAACACAGTTAGCACATCCATAAATACAGTATTTGTAGAAGTGTCATCATGGGAACTTCCTTATAAGGATTTTTATTCTGGACTCAAAACAAATATGAAATTATATCAAATTAAGGAATTCAACAAGCTCTGTTTCCGAGAACTCTCAGAGAAACAGAGATGCTGCAGACAGGCCTTGTGGGAATAAATAATTGCCTTAAAGTTTGGGCACAAAACAAAAAAAAAAAAAAACACCATTATTTTTTTCAATGAAAGGAGGTCACAAAGGAAGCTTTCCATTAGTGCCTCTGTTATATAGTATTTTAATAAGAGACCTGGAAAAGAGGGTGAACAGTGATATAACTAAGTCTGCTGATGTTACAATATCAGGGTAGAAAGGGTGAAGGGGTGAGGACTAACTGCGACAACCTGGAAGAGGATTTCACAAAATTAAGTAAGTGAGGTAATGGCACCTGCAGTAAAGTTTTAATAAAGATCTGAAGGTTGAAGAGTATATTAAACAAAAGGATCTAGTTTGAGATGACCTTAGGAACCTGAATGTATACAAGACCTGATGAAATCCATCCGCGGGTCATGAAGGAGCTGGCAAGTGAAGTTGCTAAGCCACTGTCCATAATACTTGAAAAATCATGGCAGTCAGGTGAACTTCCAAACTACCAGAAAAAGGGAAATATAACCCCCATTTTCAAGAAGGGGAAAATGGATGAGCTGGGGAACTACAGAGCAGTCAGCCTCA
>JAOEHX010033780.1:0-10441 GCA_025448015.1 Bolborhynchus lineola | reverse complement strand
ACAAGAGAAGTCAGAATCTTACTGTTTGCTTCTGTCTTTGATAGCCACGCACTCAGCAACCTTGAGTAGTTTCTGTAATGCACAGAAATCTTCAGTCTCTGGTCTGCAACATTGGTAGAACATTCATCTAGCTCATCATGCATTAGTGTTGTGTGGCTTTTGTTACCTTGTTAATATTTATAGAAGATTTGGGGAGTTTTCTCATAAAAGAATGTTGTAAGTGAAAGCATTAGCTCTTAATTTTTTTATCTCTGTGGTTTTTGGCCTTTTCAAAATCTTCCTATATAATTTGGGTGATAACTTAAATGTAATCATGATCATTCAAATGCCGGTTTGACTGTTTGAGTGATGAATTAAGGGTGTGCATTCAATAACTGAACTTACATGGTATAATGAGGCTTAATTAGCATTGATATATTAATATAATGCTTCACAGCACTCTGAGGATGTCCATGTATTGAGTAATTAATCCTCTCAACATGCAGGTTAGTGAGGTTAGTATGGTTATGTTTGTTCTGCAGATGGGTAGAGTAAGAAAAGAGAGAAGCATAGAGTGAAAGAATTTGTCCGTGAAATAATGTGGTTAATAAAATGATACCTGAATTACATGTGAGCTTTTTGGACCACCACTTCTTTGCTAAGCACTTTCATCTTTTGGGCTCTGTTCATGACATATTTCAGCTTCCTGCACTTGTTTGTTCTGCTGTAGAGGAAATTAAAGAATTTTAATTTATGCTACTTCAATGAAAGGAATGGCATGCTATTAATAATTTTAAAATGAGATAGAGAACAAAAACAATTGCATTTTCCTCCTCACCAATACACTGTTTTTGTTTTTTTTTCCTAGGTGGAGGAGTATATTTAAAATGATAAATAGTTAAGACAACCTTTTCCAAATAACTAATGCCTACAAATAGTAGCAACTTTCTGCAATAAAAAATAAGTATATCCATTCATATTAGCCCAAGGTCACTGCTTAGTCATTGTTCTCTTCCTATTTTCTGTTTCTGTTAGCAACGATTGACTTAATTTATTTTGCAGAAAATAAGCAGAAGAACCAAAATTCCTAAATATACCTTAGACTTTAATTTACTGTCAGAAATCAGTTAATTATTGGATTCTTTTAAATTGCTATTCTAGCAACTAAAATGAAAACTGTACAGAAAGTGCCTTCTACTGCCTGGATGCATAATGATACTGTGTAAATGTTTTTGCAGTATTTATAAAAGGAATTAAATAAAACTTCCTTTTACTTCCGCCATAGTTTTGGGAGAAACATCAGGATTTACAGGATACTTTATTCAAAAATAGGTCTGTAAAGTACTTAAATGAGGTACTCTTAAACCAAGAACTGAGTTCTGAAATTAGCTTTGAAAGTAAAGATGTCAGTTATAAACTGAAATCTGTTATAAAAGTACTTTCCATCACCTAATTTTGTCTTATTTGTGTAAGAAATACTGTTTTTTTAAATAATAATAATAAAAGCAATTACTTAATTACAACTGACCAGTATTTATTACCTCATTCTGCAGACTTTAACTGTAATGTATTTCCTTTTTTCTTTCGACAGTATTACCTAGTCATACTTGTGGAAACCCAGGAGAAATACCTAAAGGAGTACTTCATGGAGCAAGATTTAACATTGGAGATAAAATCCGGTATAGCTGTATCTCTGGTTACATACTAGAAGGCCATGCCATGTTGACATGTATTGTAAGTCCTGGAAATGGTGCATCGTGGGATTTTCCAGTTCCTTTTTGCAGAGGTAAAAATGAAGACATGAAGTATCTTTAAAATATTAAGACAATATTAAATCAGCAAATTAAACATATTGATGGGTTTTTGGTAGGTGGTGGTTGTTGTTGTTTGGTTGGGGGCTTTTTACTTTCTAAATGTAAATGGGAATACTTTTCATAAACAGTTTCACCACAATTTTCTGGAGGTCTGAGGTGAACACGGCTGATACACAATTGCTAGGATCCTCGGGATTTTTGAAAATGATAAATTAAAAATTATCTTTTTTCCAGTCATTGGGAATCACCCTTGATTGTCACAACCTTTCAAAGAGCAGCCTTCACTGTGGCACACCAAGAACCCTTACTTGCATACTGTTAAGTACCATGAACATGCATATATCCTTATCACTTCTGTAGTTCCTTGTATTGTTTCTCCTGTGCTGTAGCTACTACTTTTCTCCCCCAAAGTTCTCAATTATATTAAGAACTTAGAGGCCTGAGGACAGCCTTTGACAATGAGGAGAGAAGCAAAGGGAATGTGGAATGCTCTGCCTTTCCCATGTCTTCCTCACAAGGTCAGGAGTAGTTGTCTTCTGTAGCAATCTCTGTAGGTTTCTTGTGACTGAAGGGTCTTGTAATGTAATTCCTCACAACAAAGAAATATTTTATAAATTTGTGTATTCCAAAATAAATACAAAAATTCATAATAATAATAATAATAAAAACCACCAGCAATTTAAGTCATGTCTTTCATGATTGGGTTTGATTTCAATCAGTACGCTACAAAGATTTCTTTTACTAGTGCTTTGAAACAAGAAGAAAACAAATATTTTCTGTCTTTCAGTTCTTTGACATTAGATGGGTTTTTCATCCTTCTAATAAGTAGTAGTAATCATGTTTCAGAAAAATAAACACATGGTGGCATCAACAATTACTAAATATTTATTCTGGTTTTGATGATACACCCATTTTGGTGGTGTACACGGCATACAAATGTCTGTTAACAGGGCTGAAATTTTGTTCATAATTTGTAACTCTGAATTTAATCTATTAAAACCAAGTTTAACCTGTTAAAAATCAAGCAGAGGCCTAAGCCTTGTGTAGAACTTAAATGAAATCCAAAGAATTCTGTGTACTTCCTGTGAAGAAATGAGAACCATAACAGCGCAGTTATTTAACAGTTTTATGTGATCTGAGCCATTCCCACAATGGATATTTAAGGGTTCATGTGAAATATAGATTTGGCTAGGTATTTTAAATATTCCTTATTTTGTTTCATTTTATCAGTCTGGAGCACATGCCATGAGGTAGCCCTTTCCATTCACTGTATTTTCAAGCAATAAAGATTCCCTTATTGTTTCTCTGAGAATGACTTTTCATAATAGTAGTCTTTTCCCTGAAAAGCACCTTTTGTTACAGTTTTGTTTCTCAAGGGTATTCTTCCTTTTTGTTACGAACTAATTTCATGGCATCCATGCAAGGTAATACAACAAAGTTAAATAAAGATACATGGTTTATATACAAAAAAACCTGTTCTCTCTGCTATGTTTCTTTAGTTTTGGTGATGCTGGCAAATTACTATTTTCTGCAATTTTGTTGCTTAGTATTTTCAGAAGCATTAGGAAGGTGGTGTCCAGTAATTTATACATTGTCTAACTGTACAAATGCCATTTCTGCTGGAAAAAAATCCCAGTGAATTACTAAGCCTCCAGGAAGATGTGACTCCTATCTGCTGTTTTGTTTCTCTGACTGCTACTCAGTTTCAGAAATTCTCTTTTTAAAATGCAGCCATGTGGAGGGTGCTGGAGCTCATCTGTACTGCCGATTCATTGATGGCTTAGAATGAAATCTGTACAGAAATAAAGGTGCAGTCACTGGCATTTTTAGAAGGTTTAGATAATTTGGCTGTCAAGACATTGAGACATTGGCTTCATATTTTTATTTTCTGTTTACTCTTAATGATCTTTGCTGTGTGAAAATATGGCAACTTCCAAACTGAAAAAGATAGGAAACAGTCCCCAAAAGCAGAAAACAGCCTGCAATGGAAAGTTCAAAGGCAAATTCTGAAAAGATGAGGTAATAAAACTTAGTCCTTTTTTTCCAAATAGTAAGTAATAGCAGCTGTGGACTTTTCTGCTGTTAGAAGCTCTTGTGTGGTGGCTACAAAACCACATAGGTGGCTTACGAAAATTGACAGGGAGAATCAATAGCCTGCCTAAATTCTGTTCTGGTGTTTGTCCTGAGAATAACAAAGGTCTTTGTTTTCTCATTCTTGGCTACGATAATAGTGTAACTCAAAACATTTGCCTTCTTTATTTTGAGGTTGAAATATTGCACAGTACAAGTCTGAAATGTTTTGCGAGTTAATTTCATTCACTGCAGTAACTCCACTAGTAGCTGATTTATGGTATATGACTACTTCTAAACGAACTTTGTATAATTAGGTTCTCAATTCTCAGTAATTTTGAGAATCCCTAGTTGATTATAGTGGCATGAGTCTAGATTTTTATGAAGCCAAAACTAGCAATACAAATTGGATTAGTGATACTACAATGGTAAGCTATTCCTTATAGTGGAAATAGCTGTGAGAGGAAGAACATGTATTATGTATCAGTAAAAAGATACCCTATTATTGGAGGGAAAATAAAGATAAATAAAGAAGACAAACCAGAAAAAGAGATTATATGTCGGAAAAGTCCAAAAGGATCAAGTAAGAATTGATCAATTCCGGGTTTAAAAAATATTTTATTTAAGAAATACTTTGGTGAATAATAGGTGCTGAAGAAAGTGTTCTTAGAATAGATAGAGGGAGAAAGGAACTAACTACAGAGATTCAGAGCTGATATTTTTAAAACATCTAGTAAGGAGAAGTTGACATTTTTGGTGTTTTCCTTACTTTCTGAGGTAGCAAGTAATTCTCTGATCAAATATCTTCTCAATCTCTGCGGTTCAGACAAATACAATTTTGTAAGTTTTCATAAGTCTAAGGAGGAGAAAAAGATGTCTTGATCCCATCATTTATCCATGTTTATAAAAAAAATTTAGAAAAAAGGTAAAGAAAAAGAATATGTCCTAATAATTCTGCTTATTGATGTTGCATTACATCATAAAGTGAGAATATTTTCCCAAATCTGATTTTAGAGTGTCTTAGCAGATTCCTGCCTGAGCAATTTTGTTCATTTTCAGAATAATCTGAATTGCTACAGTATTGCCATTGAGATGAAATTTCAATGAAGCTCATTATGACTTGTCAAGTAAGAAGTCAGAGAAGTGTTTCAGGAAAAGCAGATAGGTTATACTGTATAAATTCTTACGCAGTCGTGCAGGACTGACCAGATCTGATGCAACAGAGATACAGATACAGCTACATTCATTCTGTTTTTTTCTGTATATGTGCATGTGTGTAAGTTTATATATATTTACACATACATATATTTATATATTCTTGTTCTGACATGTATCAGTGGGCATTGGTAGACCTGACAGAAAAATTAAAAGATGCCCGATCAGGGTGGATCTGTGCCATAAATTGCCTGGAAGACAGGACCAAGAAGTGAAAAATTTGATGAGCAGCACAATGAAAACATAGTGAAGGTGCCCAAAATGGTAAAGTCAGAGAATAAAAGAGAGGACTTCAGTCTGACCATTAGGAACATAAGCAGACTCAACATCAGAGGAAGATACAGTGATTTACTAAAAATGAAAAACAAGCTCCAGGGTAGTCATAAAAAGATGAAGGATGTCACAACTGCACGTGGACTTCTGGTAATAACTGGATTAACTTTCCTAATTATTATGTGAAATCTGCAAGAGTCATTAATTTACCCTGAGAGAATTCAGCCTTTTCTCGTTTTCATTCAAAATCAGGGATTTCCTATTAATTTGTTATCAGCTGTTATTTTTAAGGGATCATTATCAGCACTAAAAATATATTCTCAAGTGAAGTATTACCATATCACTGGAAAACACTTTAGGATACTTAATTGGAAAAAGAAGAGAGTTTTTACAAGATATCCAGAAGACTGATCTTTAATTTCTGTGGGAGGAAGAGTATGAGATTGCAGACTGTTGATTAATTTCTGAACTTAATCTAGCTATCCTCTCTTAAAGTGCTTTGTGTGAAAAAGGAGACGGAATTAGGGTTTTGATTTTAAGCTTGCTAAGGGATGTACTATCAGTTAATAACTGAACTTTTCTGCCAGATTAGCAAATAGTTTGTCCACCACTATTTCTGTCTTATTTGAAATTTATAACATTTTTGACTAATAGGTCAGATTTCCTCTACAGAGTGGATGGTGGGGGAAGAGGTGTTTCTAGTATAACAAACTGATATGATAGAATAAATAAAATTTTAAAAGGCTGCTAAATTAAGCACAGCATTTGCAAAGAAAGATGGGCCAATCTCAAGCCCCAGGAAGTACAAGGCTGCTCCACTTATTCCAGGATCGTCAGGGCCAGTAACTATGGACAAACCTACTGTGGTCACTGGAATGTCAACACTAATGTTTTCAAAGCAGTGCTGCAGCCAGTGGGTGCCCACAGGTGCCTAAACAAATTGCAACAGTTTCTCTGTTTCTATTTTGTGCATTCTATTAACTTGAAGTGAGAAATCTGACTTTTTAATATACATGAAATAGACTCTATTTTCATAAACCACAATTATTTCTGAAATTTTAGCAAAATAAACCCATTCTACTTAGAGAGCAATCCAAATTATTTTGAAGTGTCCTTTGAAAACCCTGGAGAGAGAAAGAAAATTCATCTTAGATGCATGGTCTAATGAGTTTTAAATTATGTGAAGTTGATCAACAGCAAGGAAAGAAATTGAGAAGGGGAGGCACACTGATTACAGCACTTATCTGGGATGCAGTACATCTGGATTCAAGTGATGATAGAAAAAAAAAAACCCTTCTTACAAGTTTCCATTTTTTAAAACACAGAAAAGAAGCACAGGTGTTGACTTTTACCTTTGCAAATAAAGTCTATAAAAAACTAAAATATTAAAGAAGATTAGCAAGTAGAGGTGAATATTTTGATGATTAAAGACCTTACTTTCAGTTAGAACTAGATTAGATCAATGAGTTATCTGATAAATGTGTAATGCTACACCATTGTAACACTTAGCAATGTTTTTGGTCTTTATGAATCTGGCAGTTTAGCAGCATGACAGTTGGCATTGATAAACTAAAGTTTATTTTTAAACTTGGCATTGATATACTATGGCTTGTTTTTAGATTTTTGTCAGTAAGACATTTTAAAATTATAATTTTGAGAGTCTTATGTTAAAAAGCCACTTAACTAACTCCTCATATTAATAGTTTCCAAAATATCCAAAGTATGTATCTATGAAAGTAATCATTCATGATTATTTCATTGGTGTGTTTTCTGTACTGAAGAATTTTATTAAATGAAGTACAATTACCTACTTTTTCACAAACGAAATGCAGAAAAATTCCATTTAATAAAAAATCGAATAAATCAAAGAATCATAGAATATCTCAAGTTGGAAGGTACCCATAAGGATCATTGACTGCAATTCCCTGGTCCTCACAGCACTGCCTGAAAATAAACCATATGACAGAGAGTGTCCAGGCACTCCTTGAACTCTTGACAGGCTTGGTGCCATGACCACTTCCTTGGGAAGTCTGTTCCAGTGATCAGCCATCCTCTCAGTGAAGAACCTTTTCCTCATGTCCAGCTTGGATTTCCCCTGAGGAAGCCTCATTAAATTTCCTCATGTCCTGTCAGTGGTCACCAGAGAGGAAATCAGGACCTGCCCCTCCACTGCCCTCCTTGAGAAAGGTGTAGAGTGCAGTTACGTCACCCCTCCGCCTTCTCTTCTCCAAGCTGAACAGCCAAGTCACCTCTGCCACTCCTCCTAAATCTTACCCTCAAGACCTTTCACCATCTTGGTCACTTCCTCAGAACATGCTGTAATAGTTTGATGTTCTTCTTATATTAAGGCACCCAAAACTGTGCACAGTACTTGAAGTGGGGCCACACCAGTGCAGTGTAGAATGGAACAGTTACCTCCCTTGCCCAGCCAGCAATGCTGTGCTTGATGCACCCCAGGGCACGGGTGGCCCTTTTGGCTGTCAGGGCACACTGTTGTCTGATATTCAACTTGCCATCAACCCAGACCCCCAGATCTCTCTCCCTGGGTTGCTCTCCAGCCATGGAGAACAATGAATAAAGAACTGTTTCACTAGTATTTTCAGTAATGCATGCTGAATACTGTATGCCCATGGCTCATTTAGAACCCTCTAAAGCTGCATTTTTCTTTAATTGATACGACTTACAAAGTGACTCAAAATGGCAGTATGTCATTTGATGACAATTTATAAGATACCACTCGAGTTTTTAGTTGCATCTGTTCTGTTGCTACTGATAAAAGAGGTAAGGAAATGACTACAAATGACAGGACAGAAACTTTATTACTATGAATTTTCTACTTTAAGTCACAGCTGGTTTATATCAGTTATTTTACAGTAGTAATGTAGCCAAATGATATTTAAAATAAGGAGGTTTCAGTAAAAACTCAAGTTGAATAGCCAATTCTGATCGTTTCAAGTCAGATTCTAAATTGATTTTGAAAGACTATCAGTCTTAAATGTTTGTTCTTTGTTATCATACAACAACAACAAAAAAAAAAAACTTGCATACGCATTTTATTAGTTTTTGTATAATAAAGGCACATAGAATATAGAACATTGCACTCTGGGAAGCATTTGTGTGGCAAGGAGAGGGAAGTCTAGTAAAAATGACTGAACGTTCAAAACATTCTATCAGAAAATGATGAATGGTAGAATGTTCAAAACACACCAGTTTAGATGAGGAAGATTTTTAAGATACTGTTCCTGTTGTTACCCCATCCTTGGATATCTGCTTAGCAGAGTTTGTACCTCACTTGAAGCAGGATCTCATTCATGCAAAACACAGCTTACCAAAACTGTCATATTGATAATTTTGGTGAAATGACTCCTCCTAGTTTGAAGAAAAATGTATGATTTTTCATTGACTGCCATTGTGCCTTAGTGATCCTTTTCATTTTTACATTTATTTACTTGATGAATAGGTTTATGTGTTTTATTGATGATGCAAATCTATACAGTACATGTAGTTTTTGTCAAGTGGTGCCAGGCATATGAGTTTGCATGTATACTTTATAGAAGATGCATTTTCTCTAAATTCCAAGCACTTAATTCCTGACTACTGAGAGATCCAAATGTTTGTAGCTTTATACTTCAAGTAGTCATTTATGTTGATACAAACAGCACTTTGTGCAGTTGCTTACAACTTGAAAATAACCATGAGTGTTTGGAATTAATTACTTGCACATTTTAAAATGCAATTTGTAAATCACTTAGAATTTGAATTCATGAAGCCTGAGGCACTATCTGCTATCAAATTACTCTAAGCACAGTGAGAAATACATTAAGATTCCTAGGTACTGCTCTAGCTCTCCCAACAACGTGACACAGGGCCATGGCCAAGAAAGGTGATCAGTCCAAGGAGGCCAACTAGCTCTGAGGACAGCTGGTGAAACTCAGTGTATGTCCAGACCATTTGTCTCTTCCCCTCTAAGTAGTATGGCCACATCCTTTCTGCTTGTGCTTACTCTTAGGCAATTTATTACATTTTAGCATTCAAAAGTCTGGTTGCCTTAGCCTGTGTGCCAACTATGATGAAGGAGGTCCCTAAAGCTCCTGGAACATGAGAAATATGTTAGAGGAAAGATTATTCTGTGCAGCTGTTTTTGGCATGGTCTTTCCATAAGACACCCACATCTGTCAGAGAGAAAATACTGACTCTCTGGTCTGAGTTTGTTTCTGGGGTCTTACCTGACTAATGTTCCGTTTCCATTTCTGAGCTAACTTTACTTTCTTGCAAACGTCTTCAAAATGTTTTTATGAATAGATTAAAAAACTATGCACGTCTCTGGGCAGATATCTGTAGTAGCCTAAGTTCCTTTGGCTTTCATTGGTAATACACAGCATATAAATTTAGATTTTGCATGTGATTGCCAGAAATAATCAACTACATAAGCCTTCCTTGTCAGCTGTGAAATTCAGAGCTTTAGTGCTCACAGCATATTCAAGGGCTGTGCTGCAGAAACGCTGAGTAGCATTGTAATTAGCACGAGCATGTTACTTAATGTCAGTATAAACACAGTGGGAGATGGTGTCATTGAGAGTGTTGTCATAACAGCAAGTGGCTAGTACCAAGGAGTTATGGCTGACTTAGGATTTTGCACATCCTGCTGGTTACCCTGGGTGGGAAAAGCCTGCTTGCTGGCTTGCAAGAGTAAAAAATTTTATTCTTTCAGATAGAACCTGTATGCCATATTAACTGGAACTTACACTGTCACATTTTGATTCTTTAAAATAAAATTAAAAAAAACCAATAAAACAAACCAAATCACAGTGTTATGACAAATGTGCAAAAAGTAGAAAATCCCCTTGTACCTTCCTTCTGCTACTCCCAAAAGAGACGGTGGAAAACACTGGCTTTTGGTGGTTCATTCAAGCTCCAGTACTGATGATGGCACAAGTGGAAATCAGTAACTCATTGTTAGTTTCTGTAGTGAAGCATTGGCACAGAATGTCTAAAGTTTATTTGTTGTTTTTCGTTGCTGGGTTAGATGATGATCTGAACTGCTTCAAGATTATACAGTTCTGGTTCTTTTTTAAAGGAAAAAAAGGGTC
>JAOEHX010033778.1:0-10999 GCA_025448015.1 Bolborhynchus lineola | reverse complement strand
CTCGACCTGCTGGTCACGCTCCTTTTGATGCAGCCCAGGATATGGTTGGCTTTCTGGGCTGTGAGTGCACACTGCAGCCACCTCATGTTCATTTTCTCATCATCAACAGTTTCTTCTTTTTTTCTCCAATAAAATAACAGGCATCTGAATGTCTATTGACATTTGACAATGACATTTTCCTTGAAGCATAACTCCAGGTCCTTCACCCAGGATTATTCAAGAATGTTATAGAAAACAAATATATCTACGAAAAGGTGCCTAGTTTTAGCTAAGCTTTTGCTTTTGATGTAGAATTCATTATATTTGAAATCACACTTTATAATACATGTCTAATCTACAACAAAGCAAGAAGAAAATTATATGTACACACAATTAACAGCATACCGAAGAGTTGCTTAGCACATTTTGATTGGCAGTCAAAGAATAACAGGAACAGTAAGTTGTTAAAGATGTCTTTTCCAAGTTCCTCAACTAACTTTTTATTATGGTAATCCACTTTTCATCTACTTTATTCACATGGGACTTACTCTGAATGTATTTTTCATTGGAGTGAATTTTATTTAAGTTCATAACTAAGTACAGGCATTTTCTTCACTCAGGGTTGAGACTACTCTGAACACTGTTCAATAAACAGCATTCACTAAAGGAAGGAAAATAAATTTTCAAATCACCTTTGGGGAAAAAGGTCTTTAAAAAAAGTGGTTATTCTAATGATTCTAGGAATTTCTCTGCAAAGAATACCTCATTGTGCTATGATGTCTTTTATTTCATACCTACTCCACCTACTACTAAAACAAATTCCAGCATTTTAGTTACTGTTAAGTGGTTTTCTTCCATAATAAGTTATTGTACAAAAATGAGAAATCAGTGTCATCTCTATTCAACACTTTAAAGAGAAACAAACAGCCAAACAAAACCAAACCCCACACCACCGCTACTGCTAAATGGAATTTCTTGACAGCCCCCTCATTTGTCAAAACCTTTGGTTATTTGGCTCGTATAGGATAAACAAAATCATGTTTTCTGGTGGAATTTAGCACCACATGTGAGCTTTTCTTTTCCTGAATAACCTTAAATCACAGCTTCTTATCACAGAGTTTTACTATGAACTTGTGACCCACTGTTTCTTGGAAACCAAGGTACAAAAACAGTAGAAGTGAATTTTCTCTTTTAAATTCAGTTCCATATTCTAGTACATGCAGGCAGCATGAAGCACAGTGTACTTCTTTTTTTTCCACTGATGTCCAACATTTGTCCATTTTTATCTAAAATCTTTTTATTCGCATAGACTCCTGGGGCCTGTATAAGACCCCAATCCACTGAATAATGGTTATTTATGTGAATAACCATGCAGAGCCTGCACTAAAAGATGCTTTTGATTTTTAGCTACATGGACTTATTCACTGTGAAAAGAATGTCTGTGGCACAGAGTCAGGACAAAATGTACAGGAACAAACATCTTGAAGACTAAAATATCATTGCAAATGGGGGTGGAAATTGCCTTCCGGGTAGTGGAGCCGATCCCTACCCGAACATTCTAGCTCTCAGTATCCTGCAGGTGATAAATGCAGCCCCAGGCCCATGTCCACAGGACACCACAGGAGGAGGTTAGCTTCAGCTAAGTGCTAAGAACACCAGGCGTGAGAAAGACACAGGATGCTGTTTTCCAGCTGCTACCAAGTAAGTATTCTTGGCTTTTTAAGTGATATTTTGACAATAAATACCTTTTATTACTTCTTACAACATTTTTCTCTTGGACCTGTGCTGCCTTCAAGGGACATGTATGCATACATACAAAAAATGCTGCTGTTCCGCACCCAGCTGAAAAGTGTCAGAGACATCAATGATTACAAGACAGCTTAAGCTTGACCAAAAAACTAAGAGACTTCTATTAGTACTGAGCAGACTCGTGTGGTTGAGCACATTGTGAAAGCTTAGCTTTTAAACAATTCCAAATATCGAAGGAGAAAAGACTGATGACTGCTTGAGAGCCAAAATTTAGATGTTCTATTTCAAATGTCCGCCTCTTCATATAATCATTTTATATAGAAATGTATTATGTTATTAATTTGAATTCTGAACATCTGTCTTTTATTTCTAAATAATACATGATATGAGTAGATCACCAGGTCATTGCTCACTGAATGTTAAGTGAACAGTTAGAGAACAGCAGCTTTTGTGCTATTAAAACCAACTATTATTACAGGGCAATAAAAATGTGCTTCTGGACATGTGTCACCACTTCATGGTCATAGCAGCAGAAACAAAAGAAGAAAATGAATACACTCGTTAAAGTACTTTTTAAATTTTGTTTCAACGCAAGCATACAATGTTCTAGAGGTTATACAAAATGATTAATTAATTCTCTTTAACATGTAGGCTTATGGAGCTCAGGAATTTTTTGTTTCCTTGGTTATCACAGCTTATAATAATTGCTACATATTTTCATCAAAATGACAGCCTGTACGACTGTTTCCCACAGAGAGCTGCTATTAACAGATGTTGGAAGTGATATCAGTGACAGATATCACAGGCTGGGAAAGCTTCAAGGACAGGTTACCAAATGAGATTTCAGTACTTAGCACTGAACTTCCAGCTGTGGAAATGTGGGAGTTTGACATATAAATACCCCAAAGAGCAAATGATATTGTCTACTACTACTAGACTAGTACTAAGTTTAGCCTACACTGGCTAAGGAAAAGCAGTATGGAATCAAGTGATTGTCAGGACGGAAATTATCCTGGGTGCACTAACCATGAAATTCTTATGCAAAGGGATGATGGTCCTTCCAGTACCTTGATTTTGCCTGTTTAAAGTAGCATCATAGAGTTCCTAATGCCATCATCAATCAGTCTAAGCGTCTTTTGAGAAAAAACTCAAATATCATGCCATCATGCTATGACATTTACTAAATAAAATCATTACAAGGGAAATATTTTTCACAGTTTCAGGTTTACTGCAAGAAATACAGAATATTTATGCTGATGCTTCTCTATGCCTGCCCTATGCAATCACAACACTACAGGTAATGTAAAAGCTATGTAGTGATACTGTGGAAGTGAAAATTAAGAATACTGCTTTCTTTTCCCTCACTGCTTGTGTAACTTTTGAACTCTAAAAAAAATAAGTCTTTGGGAAATTACCCAATATCTTTCTATCAACTAAGCAGACAACAGCATATTTTAGTTCAAAAAAGAAACTGAACATGAAATTGTTTTCCTTGTCATGCTATCAATATTTTCCTTTACAAAAGACAGGCTGCTTTCCATAATGTGTGAAATTATGTCATTTGCTGTATTACAATTTAATATACAAATGCTATGCACTGTGTCTACATACACACGCATCTATGTGCAAGCATATGTACCTTAAGAACATGGCTGGGGACTGCCTTTTTACAATGTACTGGCCAGTATGGGTTACTTTGTACGCCCTAGATAGTACAAGAAACTGCTTCTTCCTTGGATGCAAATGAGAATTACAGCTTTGCAAAAAATATTAGGAGCAGCAAGCAGGGTTCACAGAGATGAGAAGAAGAAGAAAACCTGAAGCAGGAATAGAAACTAGGAGACAATTCAGAAAAGAGACCTATCTATATCAAAGAGCAGAATCAAAACAGAACAGAGAGAGAAGAAAAAAAAAAAGACACTTCAAGATCTAGTGTGTTGTATATTCAGCTGGGACACAGGAAGAAGTTGTTGGATGGGGAAGAAAACTGGGAACGACCAACACCCACCCCAAAATTCTGTGGCAGCAAAAGGTGGATCTACTTCTAACCGGTTTTCCTTCCTAGGTTCACCTTCCCTAGTTTTCCATAATCTTGTTCAAGTTGATGTTCACATTCTAATAAATCAGACTACAGATTACTTCAAAGTAATTGAAGACTTTCTTAGATATGCTGCCTAAAAAAATGCGCCCACTCTAAAGCACATGTGCTCCTTGCAAATAAAACTGTTTTATTCCAAGCATCTAACTAACACGCTAATTGCCCTTTGGGCTCTATAGGAACAGGGCTCTGTTCTTGATGGTGCCCATGACAGCTTTTAACAGTGTTTCCTCTGGAAAGACAGCGATGGAAGGAAATCAATACACCTGTCTTTTTTCAGTCTTCAGGCATTTACTGCAGCTCTATGTAAGCTGGATGACTAACGCATAGGTGACAAAGCTCATGTGGAATGGATTCAGGGAGTAGTATGTGTAAATGTACACACATACAGGATAAAGGCAAAAAGTTCAGAGCTACACAATGTGCAAAAACAGCCGACACTGCAAAAGGCAATGCTCCTACAGAGGCAGAAGCTTTAGCAGAGTAGCAGAAAAACTCAGATTTATTGCGTCCTTCACACTGTGTACTGAAGGAACAAAAAAAGGCACCCAGACCTCTCACCTGGCCGCATGAGATGCTGCTGACTTGATGCACACAAGGTGTACACTCACTAGATATTTGTTCAAATTGCCTATAATTTGAAGATCTGGTAAAAAAAAATTAGTGTTTCCACTAAACAATCACTTCAGATTTTCAAACAGAATGATTACAAATCAAATGTAAGGGGAAGCTGCTGCCTTTAGTATCGGTAGCGTCCATCTGTGTGATAGCAGAGAAGGGGACAGATCCATAAAGGCAATAGAAATGCTACAGACTTGCTTAAAAAACTTCACCCACACAGCTAGCTGGGAGGAGGCTTTTACAGAATGGTCACTGTCTGAAATGCCGTATCTTTTAAGCCTGCTTAGAAAGCTAGTGGAGCAAGTTAAAATATATTCCTGCTGTGCCAGTACTTACAGCTTTACTCCTACTTTAAAAGCAACAGCACTGGTAGTACAATTACAGGAAAACTGAACACTGTTTGGGATATTCACTTTATGAAAAAATGGCAATATAGCAAAGTGCTCATGTTATCTTACTGCCGAGTGTATTATACATTCACAGTGCGTCTTAAGTGACTGCACAGAATTCTCTCAAGGCACCTCATGCATTCTAAGACTTCCTGTTAAAAATACCATGCATAAAAAGAATGATCAGATGATAAGTAGCCAGAATAATTTTAACATTTACAGATAAGTAGATGATAAATAAGTTTGAAAATAATTGTACAAAATGTTGCCAAGATGACACAGAAGTATTCCAAGCAATCTCCCATACTGTTTTTCCTGTTACTTTCTGCTGCAGTCTGCAGTACACATATAACCCTATTTTTACTAGAATATCATAAAAACATTGCATATTTCCCAGTCATGCAGTACATAACAGAATGAGACCTTGAAGAATATGTCATGCCAAGAGAAACCACCAAGATGGCAAAACAGTATCTGTTCCTATCCACAAAGTTGTTTTATTTTCAAAAACCCATCAATATTTAATGATGGATTTTCTATTACTGAATTTTTATATTCATGTTTTCAAAACTGTACCCTAAGAGGGACTTGAGCAGAATAAAAAACCAAAACAAAAAAAAACCCACAAGCAACATCAAAGTCATTTGGATTATCTTCCCTACAACTGTTCAGCCTCTCAGTCTACAAGGCTTCTTATGTTTCCTACATCAGGACAGTTTTACCTCCTCAGAAGCAAACAAGGCTGAGCTGCGCACCTCTCACCTAAGACTTATCGCAACAGTGTGAGCATGCCTTATTCTGTTAAACCACCAGAGGGTTTGAGTCCTTAGATATTTCCTGCACAGAATGACAGCGCTGCATTTAGCACTCCAAAGCTGCTCATGCATTTGCACTCAAGGTCAATCACAGAAAAGTTTGGTGGTATTGTTCCACAATAGAACTGGAGCTTGGTGTAGAACACAAAACCTGTTCCTTGCTACAGCACTCTATTCCCTTGTCTTCTGAATTCACCTCTGGCTTCCCTGTTATTCTCTTGCATATTGAGCTAACCCTTAAAAAGGATGCTGTAATTTTAGGTGGTAACTTTGATGGTATAATCACTTTACACTTTGCCATACAGAGGCTTTAGGTTACCACTCTTAAGCATTCGCACAGGGAACCGACTTACTAACTGGTGCACTGTGTATTGTTTATTTCCAACAAAGAATGCAAATCTTTTTGTGAAACTAAACATATACAATAATATCAGGTAAAAAAATATAATCTAATTTTATATTTTAGCTGCCTGTTTCAAGTCACAGACATCGTAACTACCTGAAACCATTTTTAATTAAGAACAGTAATATTAATTAATATTAAAAACTATAATAAATTGCAGTCACGTAACTTAAACAAAATAAAAGACTTTAGCAATTTATTACTGATTTTACTGCAGAATACAGCAATAAATCAAATTAAGTAATTCAAACGAGATATGTGTACAATGAAACGTCATAAAGAATTGAAGGAGTGTATACATCTTCCCTGCAAGCCACATGTTAAGATTACTGAACATAAAGGTCATGTATACACCACGAATACAAACTAACTCTCATTACCTGCATAGATAACTCCAAGTGACAGAATTTAAATGAATAATTAAAAGTAGACATGATTTCCTAAGAAAAAAAATTATTTCAACAGTTAATTGTAAGAAATAGGATAGTTGTCAAAATATTGCCCCTCAACAACCGACATGCCTCACTTCTGACAGGGAAAATAAACTAGAGCATCAATCACAGAGTAAACCTGCTTTAGATGGAAAGCTTTTTAACACCACAATAACAAAAATGCTACAGATTGCACAATAAGTAATATGTATGACTAAGGAACATTAAACACTCACAGTATGGTAAATATCCATGGTCATACTGCTGTATATAGATCATTTTCTCATATAATTTATCTTTACATAAAGTCTCCCTGAATTCTAGATCTCAGACTCCAAAAATCTTCCGAAAATCAGGACTGGAGAACACATGGAATTATTCAGTACACTGCCCCTTTTTAAAGCCTGGAAGCTTGAAGATTTTAAGAATATAGTGTAGGTGACAAAGCAGATTTCATAGCACATTTTAGGCAATCTATTTTATCACTTAACTTGTAGGAAGTTTTCCCTGTATTTTACCTTAGTATATCTTGCTCAATCTAACCCCATTACTTCCTTCTCAACCAAAACAGGGATGTGGGGGAAGACACTTTATCATTCTCTTTTCAGCTTCCTTTTGCATACTTGAAGCCTGCTATTACGCCACCATCTTTTCTTTGTCTTTCTTTTTAGGTTTGTCGTATGTACTAAGCCTGCATCATATCAGGATGCGAAGCAAATCCTTGAGTTTACTTTAAAGCTATTGAAATGTCAGCAATTATAGTGAGCAGAAATCCAGAAAAGTCAATTTTTTTATCTACTCTTCAATCACAACTATTCAACACCTTCTGAAAAGTGAATTCTATCTTTTTCCTGTAACAACTGTTACTCATCCCACAGTAACTTATTAATGCAACACTATGCTATACCAGTATGAATGTACCAGTTATCTGATGACAGTTGTGAAGGCACCATTATTCCCTAAGTAGAATTAGGAATACACTTATATTTGTGCAGAGTTCACATCTCTAAACAAAAGCCAGAAAAGAGCTGATCACTCAAGGGTGGACAGTCACCTTCTTTCAGAGCTTCCTGAGTGACCTCCTAGAAGCATAAACAGGAAGGATTTAGGAAAGGATTAGAGTTAGTGAAGGAATAAAAGTTTTCCAAGGACTGAAAGACTTTCTATGCATCTCTTTCCCCTTCCTTTCAAGATTATCAGGGCTCTAAGGACCAACAAGGCTAATCCAGCCTAGAAAAGAAAAGGAAATTTTTCTTGCAAATCTTTTGAAACTGTATCACCGACAGTCAAACTAAGTTGGGAGGTCTGATTTTACCTATAAATTCATATATCACAACAGTAGAATACTGAGTAAGTGTACTGAATGCTTTTGTCAGGAAACTAGGAAAAAATACTTCTTGCCATATATCATGAGTACATCATGAGGTAATAACTCCTAGCTTTCTCCTAGCGTGCACCAATTTGCTTCTCAACTGTAGAATTCAAGCACAACCACTTTTTCCAGCTTCAATTGCTAATTCATAACCAAGTTACAGCCTCACCTTAAAGAGTTCTAGTCATTATCCTCACCTTCCTTTAAAAAGCTCTCAATCTTGATCCTCAAAAAAATAACTCGAGAGCTCCAAGGAACAAAAATTCTGATACTGAAGGAAAATCAAACAGTACAAAGTATATAATTCATCAAAATGTCTTCAAGACTTATACAGATTTATGGGCTCTATACTATAAAATACAATACACCAATGCAGATAAAGCCTCGAAATAATTATCATCTTTATTTTTTAAAGCATTCTTTAGCCTAAATAGCTCCTGTTAAAATCCTGCCTTCCAATAAAATTATGTATTCTTACAGACTAGGGTTGAAAAAACAAGTCATAAAATTTATAATTTTACTGGGCTTATAAATTGATTTTAGCCATTACTGCACCATACATAATTCACTAAAGGTGATGGAATGCTTATTTGGTTGATAGCTAATGTATCCCTGAAGAAGAAAAGTTATATTAATACATCATTTTGCCATAAAGGTGATATAGACAGCAAAAGAACATTTTGTCAACTTTAGGAAATAAGAGAACTATTAAGAATTATTTAAAGCATCATAAAGAGCCAATGAAATGTGCAATTGTCAATAGGGGTAGACATTAATCTTTCCATCCCCTTGAACACACTTTCTACATATTGTGCTTGAGTTTACCAGATGTGCAGCTTTATGCATTGACTACTGCATGTTGAAGTGCTGAATAACAAGTGAAATGAATAAATATTCCTTGAGGAGCAAAGGTCTAGTTAAAAAAACAGCAATAATAGAGAAGAAAAAGTCAGGAGAAAACTTTCTAGCACCCTCCTAGATTCAATCTCAAGTACCTTAATGATTTTTCATATTTAATATCTCTCATTCCCCTATTATATTTAGCTATAAGGGAAGGGGTTATGTTTAGCTTTAAAATCACTCTATTGCAATATACATAAACCATCTGGAGTATTGGACTTCATCCTCTCTCACACTTCAAGGAGAATCCTCCAATGCAACGCAGCAATTACAAAAACAGATGGGATAGTTTAGGGTACCTTACAATCCTCAGTGCACCAGGCTTTTCTGTTTGAACTAAACAGATTTGCTGGTCTGTTAAAGGCATAATTTTTACACTAGCATTACACATTTACGTAAATCAGTGCTATCAGACATTATGGTAGATGGTGAACTTCATGTAGAATTACCTTCTCATTGATTTTAATATGGTTGTTTACATGGAATTAAACTATGCCCCTCTAAAATAGCAGGATTTAAGGTGTTGCTCCCACAAGAGCATTTCTTTCCCCTCCTTTCCCTAACCAGTAAAGCATCTTTAAATTACCATCTTGTTCTTAGAGTATCCAGACTAAAAAACAACTGCAAAATGAACAAACATTTAAACTTTAAAGATAAGTTAATTTCACGTTACATTTTAGAAGTTAAATTCACATTACATAAAATGTCATTTCAATTACTCATTTTTCCTCACAGAACAACTCACCTGTACACTGTCCTCCATTTGTGGGATCCCCATAATATCCTGGCATGCATGTTTCACATTGTTTTCCTGTTGTTAAGTTTTTACATTGATCACAGACATTACTGTTGATGCAGGTGCTGTGGCCATTACACTGGCAGGCTAGAATAAAACATTAAAGAAGTCATTTATAAATTGCTCTTGGGAACAAAGTCTTTCCTAAGTTATTACAAAATTAAAGTAGAATGTAATTCTGAGAACTTTAATCCTGAATAATAACCAGCATACATATTTGCATTTTGACAGAGAATCGCTTTAAAGTGGCGTTATGATAAGACAAGAATTCAAACCAAAGACCATCAAAGCTAACTATTTAGTGACATGTGAGACTGAAGTGTGTGAGAAAGTCTTTTTTTGCCATTGTTGAGTGATTAAATCCAATCCTCATAGCTTTAAAATGCTGCCTGGTCACTCAATAAACCTTTTAAGAGGCAGTAAGGCAACAACTGGGACAAATTTGAAACCGCCACACCTATATGCAATCCACTGTGAAGCATTTGAAAGGCTACTGTGATGGAGAGCACGAACAACTCATGCTCAGTATACCTACTGGGGAGAGAGAACTTACGAAAAATTAAGTAAAGATAGTCTAATTTTTAACAGTTCCAACCCTCACATTAGCTTTAGCACACTATAGGGTTTTAAGGACATGAGGACCACATCACACAGCTCCAGTCCCCCCTCGCTGCAGTTGACTTTGGTGAAAGTAAAAAAGAACTGGACTTCTGTTGACATATGTTCTTTACACCTGACCTTAGAAGCATAAAATTGCTTTTTGTCAAACACCACCAGTATAAAGCACAGATCTTGCACCACACCTGCACTCCAGTGCTCCGCAGTTTGGAGAAACTCAAAAGAATTACTGACCACTACTGCAGCAAAATCACAGCGTGAATTCTACCAGAGTCATCAATTCTGCTGCCAGACCTTGGCTGAACAACCAAAAGGTTTTGGAGGATGACCTCTCCTTAGAGTGGGACCCCAGAGCTCCTGGTGCTCAGCAGATTAGCAATCTGTCAATTACAGCAGCTTGTCAAATGTCAAGACCAGGTCAAACCTTTCAATCCCTTACTGGCAAAGGATGTTTAACACTCAGCAGAGGACAGCTATATCTCAGCAAGATCATAAGGGGTTTTTTAATTTGGATTTTTAATCTAAATGTCACAGTCACAGGTGTCTTGGCTAGGGACAGAAAGAAAAAGATATTGTCCCTGCATTATTTAAATGTTTTTTGACCTGCTTTAGAATTTAGTAACTCAATATATTTATAGCCATTGACAGGCTATAAATAAAACTCATAAACCATTAAACCTACCAAGTTTACTATCTCTTCCTTCTTCTGCAGCTACGCTTATAGAACCCTGTAAACAAGTATCAAACATTCCTACCCCAGGCTGCATCAAAAGGAGCGTGACCAGCAGGTTGAGGGAGGTGATCCTGCCCCTCTGCTCTGCTCTCCTG
>JAOEHX010033769.1:0-17009 GCA_025448015.1 Bolborhynchus lineola | reverse complement strand
ATTTTTGCTTGTGTTTCCACAATAAGCACCACACATTGTACATTTCATACAGGAATTACCAAGGTAAATGCCTGTGGCCTGCATAATACACAGGGGTACACCTGAGGCTTTGTGTAGTATTCTGACCTTGCCTGAATACATCTAAGGCAATACTAATTGTCCCAACAGGCCACATGTTTGAGAAGGAGCTGAAGCCACAAGGTGCATATGTACATGCCTCCAGTGCTAGGCTGCACAGCAGAATACATTAAGAAGAGTCCTAGCATTGCTGAAAACAAAGCATGCAAGCCACATTTCCTTTGCTTACCACACTTCCTTGCTCAGGGTCATAGAAACGCTCCAGAAGCTGGACACTGGTGCTTTTACCACAGCCGCTACTTCCAACAAATGCCAATGTCTGTCCAGGCTTAACGGCTATAGAGAGTCCTTTCAGGACCTGAATATCAGGCCGAGAAGGGTATGTGAATTTACAGTTAAGAAATTCAATGCTTCCCTTGAAATCATCCTGGTGAAAAAAAGAAATGAGAAAGATGTTACAAGCTTGAGCTCAAAACCGAGTTGTGGAGTATGAAGTAACTGTTCTTTGGATCTCATTTTTGCATCTCTTATTTAAAATATGACATTTGTGCTTGTGAAATGAGCCCAGAAAGAGCAATAAAAATGATGCTAGAGTAGCTGTCCTGGAGATGAAGCCATTAATCATAACACTGTAGCTCTGCTTCCCCATACTGCCTGAGGCATCAACTGGAAATAGCATTTCCTTGCAATGGGTAAGTTATTTTAATCCAGACACTGCGTAAGTGTAAATCTGGTGATAGGCCAAGTACATCTGTGCAAAAAGCTGGATGTGGTAAAAGAATTCAATTGAAAATTGCAACATTAAACTAACACATGAATTAGGTCAGTTTTTCCAGAACTCTTAAAAAGCTCTGTAAAAAAACTCTGAAGAAATTAAGAAACTTAATTTCCATTGTTTGAAACAAAATACTTTATGCATTTAGTTCACAACAATTGTCAGGTTTTCATCTAATTCTGAAAGAAGTTAAATGAGAAATAAACTCTCTGAATTTTCTGTATATGACTTTTCAGTTCCCCAAAACTTGAGCATTTTCATTTTGTCTGACTCAGAGGTGATTTGCCTCCTCATGAGCACCTGCAACATTTTGATGTGAATGGAAAAGCCTCCACTACAAGCTAGCAGTAGTTTTACATGCGAACTGTAGAGCTGAAAGAAAAAAACATCCTATCCTGTGAGTCATCCAGACTGGTCCTCTTCCAATTTACACGAGTTTTACACTGACAAATTCCCAACTCTTTATATTCCCCTTGCTGTCTACTACAGAGATAACTGCTTCCAAAAGAGCAAAGACAAGTAACAGTTACACATTCATCATAACGTTCTTGTAAAGCAGTTATCCTCATGGACTTACAAAGCTCTGTTGCAACATCAGGGTTTACGTTGATCTGAACGACACCAGAAATTACTCATCTCCACACTTACCCATTTTTCCCCTTTTTCACTGTAAACACTGATTTTAGGAACCCGATCGATGAGTTGCAAAAGACGTGCAGCAGATGTTTTGGCTTTGGCATAGTTTGGGGTGTAGGAAGAAGCTCTTCCCAAAGCAGTTCCACTGGTCACAATAGCAGAGATCACCCTGTAGGGAAGAGGAACATGGTCATTCCTGGGAAGCCATCAGGAAACTGACTACTACACTGAGATCAGGGCTTCTGGAGAGGAGCCCGTTTCTGGCTTGAGGCAGACACTCACCTGAACACAAAGCTATAATGGAGTCCTTCAGTGTCAACTAGAAACCCTCCGTATCTGTAGGAGACAGCATTGGCAATGAACACGATGCTCTGGGCAAAGCCAAAGCAGAGTCCGTAAACATGTGCTTTTTTGACGGCAGCTCGGTAGGGCATAGCGAGCTGCTTCTCAAAATTGTTGACAAACATTTTCTCTTTGCCTATCCCAGCTACAGTCCTGATGTTAGAGAGGGCTTCACTGGAAATCTGGAGGAGAAAAAGGAAGTGTGTAAAAGATCTTAATTTTTACTTGTAAAAATGATGTGTGCTCTTTCAAAAATGCATGATTCTTTCATGAACAAAGGGCACAATGCCACAGATAAATGGGTATAGATATGATACTGACTGCCCAAATATCAGCCAACCTGAAGAGAAATTTTCCTATAAGCAATTGCCTACTAACATCCTCACTAGTAATAGAATCATAGAATAGTTAGGGTTGGAAAGGACCTCAAGATCATCTCGTTCCAACCCCCCTGCCATGGGCAGGGACACCTCTCACTAAACCATGTCACCCAAGGCTATGTCCAACCCAGCCTTGAACACTGCCAGGGATGGAGCATTCACAGCTTCCCTGCGCAACCCATTCCAGTTCCTCACCATCCTCACAGTAAAGAATTTCTCCTCATATCCAATCTAAACTTCTCCTGTTTAAGTTTGAGCTCCACTAGGGCTAAGTTACAAGCTCTCACTGGTGACTTATTTCACATAATATAAATAAATGGGACCTGCACAAAAGCAAAAATGATTTTAGGACACAATGTTTATTTCAGTTATTTATTTTTACTTATAGCACTAGGGAGGTAGAAGGGACGCTATCCCCAACTTCTGGTTCATGAATTAAACCCACTTGAATTTACTACATATTCTCACCTGCTCACCGTCCCTCTTTCTCTTGTTTATGTCCAAAAAGCCTGATGAGATGGAACAACTAAAGAGAGGGTCACACCTTGATTCCTCTAACACCAGTGACACCATTTCCAGGTATTTTGCCTTGTACATAGGCAAAAAGTGAGCAAATTATTGCCTATATGTATAGGAAAATGCAACCCTGGAAATCATGAGGTAATAGCCATGGAAACTTCTCTGGAGCTTTAATTAACTGTAGGCTTTATACTGGGCTTTGTTGCTGGTCATAATTTGGGTCCCCAAAAAATAACACAGGAGCTTCATCTATAGAAGTAAATTGACTGTCTGATACTAATTTCACCCTACTTATTTCAGTTTTATTGAGAAAATTTGTTTAAATGGTGTAGTTTGCCTGGACTTTGACAGCAGCTTCACAGTGTAACACTTCCTTTGGGAGGCAATAGGCTGGTGTACGGCTCATGAATGTTTTCAGCATGTAGGAAGAGATCTAAATATAAATCAGTAAAAATGTTCCATCCAAATTCAGGGCTTTTTGTCCTTACCAAAATCAGGTGTCAAATCTCTTGCATCACGACACAATATAAGAGAGTGGATAAGTAGATGCTGTGAATTGGATTGTTCAGGCTGTGCTTTTCCATGTTTAGCATGGCTGATGAGCAATCACTGTGGAAGAACTTGTGGGAACTGCAAGCTGTCCTGTTCCCACTCTGTGGATAATTAAAGAATAAGAAGAAGAATTGCTGATAGTGCACCTGGGTCTTGAGCAAGCCAGGGAGTGTTTATGTGCAAGGGTGCAAAGTCAGGCTGGGAAAGAGCCTGGGGAGTGATTGCTTATACAATGGAATTTATAGTGACTGAAAACAGTCACTGGAATTGATGTGGTTTCTGTTTGGTTTCATAGCTCAGACCCGTTTCTGTATGCTTTATATTACCATGTTACAGCAAATAAAGAACAGAACTGGAACTGACCTGGAACTAGTTGTCAAAGCAGTGTGTGCGTGCGTGTTTTTTTAGCCTCCTTCTTTACAGACACCGCAGAACTCAGAGAGTATTTAGCATCTGAATGTGGAGCTGGCAACTAAATTAGAAAATAACACCAGACATCACCGGTGTTTTTGCCAAACCTGCTGAAGCACTGAGTGCCCTGTTCATCCCAGCCTCTGGGTCATTCTCTTGAATAAAAGCTGATGCCTCGACTAACTAGTGAAGTTTCTGTCCTTGTCTCAACACTAGTTCGGTTTATCACTTCTTTTAAATTATTTTATAAATAATTAAACCATTCTGAATGTGGGCAGTTGGCCAGGTCTTAATTCTTCGTTGGCTCTCTGGAACTGAAGACTGTTCCTAACAGCACCCAGCAGCGGCCCATAAATGTACTCATTTGATTAATGATACCAAAGTCATACTAATTCACGTATTGACTTTCGTATGTGCAGAAGTCTGCATGTGTAGGCAGCACATGGGTTTTTTGAGTAAGTTCTGTGCCCCAAATCATAACATACTTATTTAAATCACACCCAAAATTGGAACTGGGAGCTGAAGATTTGCTGCTTCTGGGAATGTCAGGAGGGTAGCAAGGTAGATGCAGCGGGCATTGGGAAAGAGACAGCCAGTAGCTGCAGGGCCAAGGGCTCCAGGCTGTGTGTTTGCTGCACACATTAAGGGCAAGAGGAGGATGAAGGTAGTTGGTTGAAAGCTCAAACGGGCAGATGGGGCAGGGTGGAAGGTGGGATGGGCAAGACATTTGCTGGGCAGGACTTTGATGTAGGAAGGAGGAGAATAGGGAGCAGTGGGCACTCTGCAGGAGTAATTTCAGGATGGGCTAAAGAAAGAAAAGATGAGGTGTTAAGCAGGCCTGCAAAGCTTAATTTTTCCAGATGCTTGAAATATGGCAGCCTAAAGCAAGGGGAGAAGGCTCAAGTGTTACTCCAAGGGGTGTGACCTGAGGCAGTCTTCCTCATGTTGCCCATCTCCCAAATCCCCTGTGTTTCTGATGCAACTCACTTTCTGCACAGTTGCATTAGGTATATATTAAAAGGATCAAGTTCTGGATCATGTGCCAGAATGTTGTGACCCAGAGCTAAAGTTGAAGGAGTTGGGGGGTTTCAAAGGCAGTAGACCTCAGAGGAGTGAACCCATGAGAAAATGGCATTTCTTTCTCTTGTGCCCCTACCTTTTCCTTGCTTGGTGCCTGCACTGGAAGTCTGTTAGGCCAGTACGAACTATGTAAACCTACCCTCAGAATTTGGGGAGAGGCAGTTCCCAGGGTCTTGCAGCCATTGGAACATGGGATGCTGCTAACCCAGATACTGAAGCTAGTGTAACAAGGAGGGGAGCTTTAGCCATGGGTCACTGAACACCGGACACACTTTCCAAGGAAAGGGATTTTCCTTCCTCATGTCCCACACAGGTGTGTTTTCACCATGGAGCAAAATTTAAAGTACTATGAGAAAGTGCTAAGTCTCCTGCTACAAATTAACAGAAAAAAAAAGGATAATGTTAATCCGAATTTACAAAATATTTATATAGTAACTGACAAATGAGAATCAATAGAACTTCAACTCTTACAATCCACACCAATAATACAGTTACGCCTGTGATCTAGCACTGATGGAGAAGCTGGTACACTCATAGGGCACAAATGCACAAACTGACCTGGGTTCAGTGCCGCATTCTCAGGTGGGAGGATTCCTACCTGAACAAGTATCAGTGCTTTCTGAGGACAGCATCAACTAATGGGTATTCAAATAGAAGCCAAAAAGGTGAGGCAGACTGCTGAGAGATCTCTGACCACCAATTCAGAAAAGTCAGGCACACTCCATGCAGCAAGTGCTTTTGCAGTTAGGGAGTCTCAATGGTGGTTTGATGATTTGACAAGCTGAAATATTACAATTTATTTGCAAATCATTGCCAGTCTCATGACATTTGGACTGCTGATGGCCCCAAATGCATGATTTTTCGACTACCCATGACTGCAAATATAAATCAGTTTTTAAATAACATTACCCGTCCACTGGCTTCCAACGCTTTCTTGTCCTGAGCAGCAAATCCTGTCAGCATTTTAGCCTGCACAGCTCCAGATAAGGCCAAAAACGGCAGGAAACACAGTATAACTAAACTCAGCTTCCAGCTGAAGAAGAAAGCAATGATCATGGCCACCCCAATGTTGGTGAAGGAATTGACAATCATTCCTATCTGCGACCCAGTTGCCTTCAAAGAAAAGAAACAGAGGTCATAGTACCATAACATCACAGAATCATAAAAAGGTTTGGATTGGAAGGAACCTTAAAGCTCATCTAGTTCCAACCCACTGACATGAGACTGACTGGCCTGTAGTTCCCTGCATCTTCCTTTTATAACTGACATACTGATAGAAGCTTTTCTTGTTGCCCTTGACATCCCTGGCCCGACTGAGTCCTGTCAGGGCTTTAGCTTTCCTAACCTTATCACTGGCTGCTTGGACAATTTCTCTGTATTCCTCCCAGGCTACCTATCCATGCTTCCACTATCTTCTATCCTTTCTGCGTGTGAGTTTATCCAGGAGTGCCATGTTCACCCGTACATGCCTCCTGGCGTTTTTGCCTGACTTCCTCTTTGTCGGGATGCATCACTCCTGAGCTTGGAGGAGGTGATCCTTGAATACTAATCAGGTGTGTTGGGCTCCTCTTCCCTCCAGGGCTTTACCCCATGGTACATCGACTCAGCAGAGACATGGAGAGGCCAGAGTTTGCTCTTCTGAAGTCCAGGGTAGTGAGCTTGCTGTCTGCCCTAAGGATCTTAACCAACTGACCTATACTCAGATACAAGATGATTGACATGTATTTCAATAGAAACTTCAATAATCTTTAAATAAATTTTCCTATAAAACCTTAAGAAACTCTACATTATATTAAAATATCATAAAGTGCCAATGACTGCTGATCGCACTGCAATTTAGCTAGTTTGGATATACTGTATCCAATTAATTGTATCAAGGGGACTACAAATGTCGACTATTCTTTTCACCCATCAAACTTTCCATTGAGAACTCTGAAAATCATTTCTCATGATTGTGAGAAAGATCATTTAACAATTTGCATTAGTTCCCTTGGTTCCCTGGGGGATTCCTCATCTGAACACTCTGATACTTTATCCATCTAGATTTAAATAATACACAGAACCATCTGCAACTTACCTATTAACACCAAATTTCACCTGTGCTAAAATCAGTAAGAAACAGCACCAAAAAGCATTACTTTAAAGTTGTGTTTCTGCCAGTCTTTCTAATAAAGAAATATCTTAAATATGCCTTTGACTTCACACTTATTGAATGCATTTACCTTCTCCTTATGTACTTAAACAGCACTATTCTTTGTATAAACCTGATTTATTTACTCAGAAGTTTCTTCCTTAGCAGTAAACAGCAGTCCCGGACAGGAACCAGGCTGCTATGTAGTAGGGGAAAAAAAACCCATGCACTTGGTATCCCTGATCATTTTCAGCCAAATTCATTTGCAGGATCCGAGCTTGCAGCACAAAATGCTCACCACCCACTCCTCCTCTGACCTGCAACAGTAGGGCCTGGCCATAGAGGAAGGCATACCTTTAAGATTTGCAGAGGGAGCAGCCACAGGGCTGCACTTTCCTGGGTCCTGCAGCTCTAACACCCCCCACACACACTCTTACTCTGGGTGCCAATGTAGACATTTTCAGACTTTTACACTTGTATGTGTATTCTCACGTTCAGCTCACTCTGCAGTAGCAGCATTTGGGCAAACCCTGTGCCAGGCAGCGTAAGCTGGAGGACACTGATGCTCAAGTAGCTCTGTTTTTTTAACCGTGGAGCTGTGGGTTAGTGGTTGTGCCCCACTGCTCCACGTGTGCTTAGAACAAAGTGTCCTTCAGGAGGCTATAAACAGTTCAGTCACTGTTTTACAAGTTTGTTTATTTCAATTAAAAGATGCCCTGTAAGTGCCTGTGAGAGCTGGAGCTCAAGAGGTTTGCAACTGGTTTCTCTGATTCTGTAGATACTGCTACTGACAAGGGGTTTGGGAGCCTCTTAGTTATTTTGTCTTTTAAATTCTTAAAACATCCATTAATAGTTTGGAAAACCTAAGCTACCATCTTCAGTCAAACCGAAACAGGACCATTTTTGAAACAAAGGAATCTCTACATTTCCTTCTTTGTTTCAAGAAAATTGCTTGCACTGGAGCCAAGTAAAATGGCATCTGACTCACTTCTACCAAGTGGGACTGTCAGAATAAATCAAAACTGTCACAATGAACATAGCACCATGCTGGAAACTTAAAAACATGAATAGTGATGCATGTCACTACAATACTAGTGTGACATGCTTGTGAAATAAACACTCCAGCATTGCAGTAAAAAGCTAATTCACCTCCAGAAAAATAAATAAATAAAACTTCTGCCCTGCAGGCTCATTCTTGTTCCATTGATGGTTGGTATTATATTGATTTTTGTGTTCTTGTTCTGGTAATACAGGCAGAAATAATGGGCAGCATATTGTGAGCCTGTTTATGCTTTCAGGTAAATGTGATGATAATAGTTCCACATTAAGAGTCTGTAATAAATGAAAATAGATTGACTGACCAAGAACTGCTCTACATTGACCTTGCCAAAACACACTTTCAATCAGTGCTTATAGTAAACCAATTCTTAAACTACCAGGTCTTACCCCTTGGACCTGTGAGGCATCTGTTGCAAGTCTTGTAGTCAAGGCACCAGGGCTGTTCTTCCGGTCATCAAACCAGCCGATGTCTTGCCCCAGCATAGAGTGGAAACCAAGTTTTCTTAACCGTCTTGTAAGCAGCTCACCAGATTTTGCAAAGGTGTAACCCTGGTGTGCACAAGAATAAACACAGACATTGTACAGAAAGAGATACCCACAGACTAAGGGATCAGAAACAAAATGTAGCTGTATTGGACTGCTATTACCTGTAGAAACTGTGTGAAAAAGGAAATGATTCCAATGAAGACAAAGAGCAGGCAGGCACCATTGATCTGGGTCCTCTGTTCTTCTTCATCAAGAATGGAGAAAGTCTTGGGGAAAAAAAAAAAAAAAGGTGGCATCATATTCAAAGTGTCAGGTTTGGTGTTTGTGAAGTTTGTGAAGTCTGTTCATGACTCACTGTTGCCCACCCTAGAACCAAAGCCAGAATACAGAACTCTCCTTCACCCTTTGCAAAAGCCGAATTCCTTATTTTCCTAAGGTGAGCCTGCGTACAACACAATGGTTTTACTCCTGTTAAACAAGTTTATTGTACTTGCTGCTCATCCCTAGTTGTAATTAATCATTCCCTCACAGCTGATGTGATTACCAGAGAATAGCAATGAAATAAAAGCATAGTGACAAAGCAAGAGTGCAGCAGCTGTCTTACCTCCTCTCTGATCTATGCCAAACACAACTTTATTCGGTCATACAAAATGAAGTCTGTGTAAATGACTATAACACATGACTCTCCCTGCACAACACTAATGGATGCTGTAATTGCTATAGGTAGGCTTCAAGAGGAATCTATTGTCTATACTGAAGGAGTGTGGATATAAGGAATTTGCTTACTACTGGGTACTTGAGAAAGAGCATTAATGCTTTAAGTACAGCCCTTTCACCCCCTTCTGGTCCAGTCTCCATGGTACTTTGTTTTTATCTCTTGTTCTGAATATCTGCTCTTCTTCAATACCTGGCAGTGCTAATGGCTGCTGCTGAAATAGTGGTCCAAATCTAAGTAGCCGTTCTTTATCAATTCCTTTTGTTCAGAGCAATTGATATGTAGGTCAGTTAACTTACCTGAAGTTGTTAAACTGCTTCTGCTCCTTGCAGATACAAGCCACAGCTCATGTTTGTAGATCTCCACTAACCTTAGATTAATTCTAATTTGATTTAACTGGTAAAAATTTCTATAAATTGACTAATCTCTCAATCTGTTATCATAGCGTGTAATTATAAATAACCTGTGCATTTGGCTTTTACTTATATCAAAACCAGCTTTAATTCTTTTAGGTAAGTATTTAGCAGTAGAAAGAGAAGAAAGAATTTTAGTTACAGCTGCAAAATAGAAACAAAAATAAACTTATGTACTAGTCTTAAAAGGACAACCCAAGTTATTTATGGTTCAAAGAGAGCTATGCATCAAAGTAACAGAGAGGTATTAGAGCATGAGGTTGAGAAAAATAAATGTTGTTCTGTAGTGGGAATTCCATTCCCAATTCAAGTACTTTAACTTTGTCCTTTGGCAACAAAATAAATCCTCCAAAATCAAAAATGATGATATCAAAAAGGGACTTGGTGTTTGAAGTCAAGTTCTGCTCCACTGCCATGCTGTCATACCAGTAGCAAGGCATGTTACTTTCTCAGATTAATCTTTGTTTAAAAATAATCACCAGGTATGTTTTAATCTGTCATCATAAGAACAGAACTGTGGATATATTTGCTCCAAAGGTACACTGCTGATCTGAACTAATCAGAAGACTGACAGAATCAAACAGCTGGGTTGGAAAAGACCTTTAAGATCATCAAGTCTAACTGTTACACATATCCAGTATTATCCAGTTCTTCATTCACCTTTGGGGACTAATTTCTGAGATCCTTCAAGGCAGACTTTGCTGAATTTATATTTCCATTTCATAGCTGGGGTGATTTTTCCCCTTGGTTCCCCAGCATACTGGTCCCAGAGCACAAGCCCACGTGTCTGTCACATCACTGCAGATATTCAGACAGCTTGGTAAGCAGATGCATATTCCATATGTCTGACTGCCTTGGCACCAGGCAGAAATGTTTCAAATTTATGAATAACGAAACACAGATGTTGCACTTTGCTTATGTTCATTATGGCTTGTTTTTTTCTTGCAGCCTCCCTCCCTGGATGGACTAAGGCCTTCAAGAGAAGGAATTCATCCTTGGCAATGAAGGCATTTTGCGTTTTGCAGGAATATGTCAGCCCCAGAACTCCTGGTGTTCAGAAACTTTCTCTCAAAAGGAATCAAAGTAGATTCACTGCATAATGCACGTAGCAGTGTCTCACCCACTTTCCAGTGAAAACCTCAGCCCCTGGCATGAGGTCTAGACACTCAGCGTTTGGAGGTTGCACAGCTACGGCTGAAAGGGCAAGCACATTGGCCAGGAGCCACTAAGTTGATCAACAAGGCCTAGAAGGTCTTTTGCTCTGCCCCTCCCTGGATCTTAACTAGCAAACATCAAGCTGTAAGTAAATGTGATTCAAAGTCCTGAGTAACTTCACAGAGAGAAATATCTAAGTCAAAACATGCCCCCACCCCTCCCAAAAAGAAAAAAAAAAAAAAGTTTACAATAAATAAATAAACTGCTGCTATCAGGAGCATTTTCTCAACCGTTTTCTCATCAGTAGCTCAGATGCTGGGGCATTCATTCGTTTGCTCTTTCCTGCCCGACAGGTTTTGGACCTCCAGTTTCTAGAAGAGTATCTGCCCTTTAGGTCATATTTTCTTTGCATGCGTACGTACCTACTGTAACCTAAGCAAGTAACTGGTAATCACAGTACAAGTTTTATCCTATCTCGGGTGGGTACACAAACCACAAAACAAAAGTGCCATTCCCATTTTCTTCCCGCTGAATGTGTCATTACTTTGACTATATGAAACAACATCAATAGGGGGGTTTTCTCTATCCTAATTCTTGAAATTCAGGACACTTTCCTAGGCATGAGTTAGAGCAGCACTGAATTTCTCCAGGCAGCCCTCCAGTTTCCCACTAACTTGGCAGATGTTTCCAAAAAAAGTTGTTTTATGAAAGGGGAGGCATCCTGGTTTTGAAGAAAAAAATAATCATGGTTGAAATCTTGAAAATTTTCAAGCAAGGCTGTGGATTTTGGTGGTAATACATCCTTTAGTGAATGCCAAGGTTTAAAGCATATTCCTATTTCCTCCTTGTCTTCCAAACTTGTTGATACATGACTACTTTTTTGCTAGCAGCTATGAACCCCATCACAACTATCTATCTCTCCCTGTGCATTCATTGAGCTGCCTGAAATATATGAACAAAATAGATAAGTATTTTTTTGATCTGACCCAAAACTTTCTCAAATGCTAAGCCAAGTCTGTAGAGTAATATTCTGCAGGTCAGGACCTCTGCATTCCTCTCTCTCCAGTATAACTGCATATGGGGTACATCTTGCCTCATCTATGCTAATAAGCCTACCCCTTCAAAGAGCTCAAATGATAGCATGATGACAGTGATATAAATATCCTTACTGAATAACTGTTTATAGGCAAAAAGTCTAACCTCATTTACTTGATGAGATATAAAGATTTGCCCCAAACACATCAAGTTCTGCATTATATATTCAATTCCCTCTATTTCAGAGCTAAAATACACTTTAAAATGTTAGCATAACTTACCCCAAGAATCTGACTGAATAACAAAGCATAGAGTGGACTGACTGCTCCATTCACAGCTGCTGCCAGAGATCCAAGTACCATGTATGGCCATTCAGAGGCATTGTATTTCAAAATTCTGGTAAATGGCACAGGCTTGACATCTTCCTCCACAACAAATTCCTAAAAAACCAGGTTATATTTATAAAGCAAATTAATTCCCCTAGTGATGTTCTCCCTTTGACAGTGAGATAATAGTTAGCCTAGTCTGTTAAATGGCCATATACTGCCCTAACAGCTGCTCCGGCTTTGTACTGGAAGGGACAATGATGGGTCGCGGCTACTGTGCGGAGCTCTTTTGTAGGGCTGGGGAGTCACAAGAGAGTCACATAAGGAGAGTCACCTTTACTGTCCCTGGAGAAAAATAAAGAGATTCGTACCTTGGGCAGCTCTACTGATTCTAACTTAAGAGTTCAAAACTTTCTGCCACTGAAACTCAGGCTGTTCCCTTTTGGCTGCCTTCAAATGAGATGTGATTCAATACCCAGTGCCAAAACTTAAACTTCTTCCTCACAAGCAGTTTTTGTGTCACTAATGGAATCTTAAGAAATATTATAGTATTGTGGGTGAACATACTGATCAGACTCTACATCAAATTAATATGTATGCTATAGAATTAAAACAAGGAAAATCTCCGAGCAATAGCTGGATTCAGGCTTTACAAATGCTAATTACGCCTCCCTTCTGTGTAACATCCCCAGACTATATGCTGAATTCCTGTAATTATGCCCAGTAAGAGCAGAATATTCATCATCAAATTATAACTTACCCTAACCCTGCAGCTTGATTTGTGCAGAATTTTTGTAATACTCCGTGTGCTGAGCCCTGCTCATCTCCCTCAGTTCACATGGCTGGAAATGCCCAGACAAAACAGACACCCTGAAGACCTATCTGCTGGAAATGTGCAAGGATGATTGGGTGGAAGCATCTTGTATTTTCTTTCTTTTGAGCTACTCCCAGAGGGAGAACACTAAAGCCCTCTATGTATCCACAGAATAGGCTTAGCAGTAGCAATACCAGTGACTTCTAACTGCTGCTTTCTGCACTGAACAGTCATAGCCATGCAAATTGTTGCAGGGAGCTTCATAAGCACTTTGGAAACCCACTGTGTATATTCCTACATATTCTGCATGATTTTAAGGCGTGTTGTCTTTGCTTTCTATGCCAGTTGATTGCACAAGGACAATACCAATGAAAGGACTGTGAGTTAGGTTGCAATGAGGGTGTCTCTTTACAAGTCTCCAGATGATTTTGAGATGAAAGTGAATTTACTCTTTTTTGAATAAGAAACAGTGTTATTTGTATCATTGAGTGGCTATTACATTTCACAGAGTGAGCATTTTGCTAAGGGCCAGTTAATTCAGCTTTTATGAATATGTCTCTTCAACTTAATTTATAACATATACTAGTTTACCAACAGGTCATGCTCTGGTAGAAATGGGCCAGGAAGCATAACTGCCACCAAAATGCAGCCTAGGTTTTACAGAGGAAAAGAATAGAAGCTGTAGTTTTGTTTGAGAAAAGAGACCAATCCAAGAAGATGCATCTGCCAACAACTATAACAGAGGCACAAATCTACAGGTTGTCGTTACCAAGTAATGACTGGTTGAAAACTTAATAACAAACTATAGACCTGACCTTTTTTGCTTGTCCATTATCTTCTCCACAAGAAGGTGTAAGATACATAGACTCTGCATGATCTCTTGCAACGGATAATGGAGGGTCAGGGACCACATTAGAGAGCTGAGATCTGGAGCGCTGCCGAAGCGAAGCTCTGTAAAGAGGACAGAAATGGGCTGTTATTCACAGCACAGTAACACAATACTTGCTTGCAAAGCAGGTGCAGTTTTCATATCAACTAGATCAGAATTCACTGAAGCAAATCATAGGAATTCCATGGACTTTTTCTTTCATCTTCTACATTCTCTCAACTTCTTGAGAACAAAATATCCCACAATAGGGACAAATACTTTTGAAAACTACGTTCCACCACCACCACTTAGACATTGTCTTTTATGTACCCTGCCCTGTGTATTTACTAAGTAGAATCACGGACTATCTTACTATGTTTGCACAAGTCCTTAAGACACCAAGTCAGTTCAGCATTATCACTAACTAATTCAGTCCAGCAAAACCCACCTCTACGCCTAACAAAAATAACCCTGCAACGTAGGAGACAAGCATTCATTTGCATATGCCCATCATAGGCTTGCCTGAAAGAAATATTAAGTGTCTAGCTACAAAACAGTCTGGCTTGTAAAATGTGTAAACTTTCATTAAGTACCAGCTATAATAAATTCGTCCTTGTACCTTGCATTGATTTCTCAAGTAATTGCATAGCAAGTCATTTTTCAAGTGACTGCACTGAAAACGCATTAAGCAAAACAAATACATAGGGTTCTGTGGTAGTAATATTAAAAATGAAACATTAACACAGGAGACCAGAACTGGAGGGAAGGTATTATGGATAGAAAGGGGGGTAAAATTTTGAGTACTACTATTTATCCACGGCCCTTCAATTTCTTTCCAAGTGAACTTCTTATTAAAATGCTTGTAGCGAATCCAGTCTCTTTTACACAATGTAACAGAGAATTGATTCATCAGCACTATTGAGATTTTGGAATAGTGGGATGAAGCACAGAGCTGGAAACATTGAGATTTACAGTAATTTTTTAGACTCACCGCAAACTGGCCCGATAGCTTCCTCTGCTGAATGACTGCACTTTCTCAAGACTTGGCTCAACCGCATTATTTTCTGCTGCTGTAAAATATAGTAGATGGAATTCTTCAGCTTGTGCTAAAATTGAATACAACCTAAGTCCACTGTGCTCTGAGAGAAAGTGCAGTGACTCCAAGTCATAACTGGAATACTTTGTAGAAGGCAAGGAATGTAATACAACCTTGGTACTCAACCAACATGTACCACACATTTTATATTTGTGTTTGACATCATGAAGTTGACTGAATATTAACCTGAAGACCATCTCACTTGGATTGTGATTGCTAAAGGCTGTTTCCCTATTTTAGTACTGTAATTGCTCTCTTCTATTAAGATAATAATATCCAAGGTACAATGCTTCACAAAAATACAACAGATCATTGTATTAGATCTCTATTTCCAGAAGCCTCTAGTAAATCAAATAGGATGGTTTCAGGATACTCTGTAATTTGCATGGATTCCAAATGCAGCAGGGCTGGAATGTCAGCCCTAAATGGAGCTATAAAATGATGGGTATTGCAAGTCAAGATTAATGTTTCAGGGAGATCTATATTAGGAAGATCATTCAGTGTGTATACAGTAAGAATACTTTGGTGACGGCTATCAATGTATTACTTTAATGAATGCTGAAATTCAGCCAGAAGGGCAGAAATATAAATAAATAAATAAATAAGTCTGCCTTCTGTGTTTTTTACATCATTTTGTAAAAGAAAACAAAATACTCACTTTCTGTTGCTTCTCTGTTAACTGTTGTGTCTCCACCACTTTGCAAGGTCACCAACATGAAATAAACCCCTTTCCTCTTCAACAGTTCTTCATGAGTTCCTCTCTCCACAGCCCTTCCATGCTCAAAGCCAACAATGACATCAGCAGCTTTGACAGCTGACAGGCGATGAGCTATGGAGATGGCTGTGCGGCCAAGGCGAGCCTGACACAGAACAACAACAGCCCCAGTCACAGGACAGCAAAAACAAGTGCTTGGAACCCACGCTATGTAATCTAAAGTTTGGTCAAACCTCTCAGTGGTTTCAGCTGACTTTGACTTGAACTCCATTCATAGTCCCATAGATAAGCCCTTGTTTCTGAGCAAAGGGTGCTATAGATGTTGTTAATGCTCAAATAAAAGAAAAAATTAGTCACTAATACTAAGGTTCTAGTTGTGTATACAAACCAGCTATTCTTAAGAAAAACTTCTCAACGCTTTGTTGCAATTCAGCAGCACCCTCTGCAGAGTGCATTAAAAATAATTTCTATCCTTTTAAGTCTGATTTATGCTATGCTACATCAAACCTTATGAAGTGCCTCTTGGACAATAGCTTCACTTTCATTATCAAGTGCTGATGTAGCCATATCCAGCAGCAGGATTTTTGGGTTTCTCACAAGAGCTCGAGCAATAGCTATCCTCTGTTTTTGACCTCCACTCATCTGGCTTCCACCCTCTCCAACATGAGTGCTAAATTGCTGTGTGAAAGGAAAAAAAAAAAAACAAAGAAGTCTGTTAGGCTCCTGGTGAAGACATGGCTAAAATGTCTCTCTGATTTTTTTCTGGGGGTAGACTTCAAAACATACTATCTTTGAAAGACAAAAACATTGTAAGTGCACCAGATTCAAAGGAAAGCTGATGAAATAACTTCCTTCATAATGAAAAACATAATTTTGTCTGAATTAGAGTTGGAATCCCAAAACAAAAGTAGGTACTGGTAAAAAGGTGAAATGTTTTGATTTGGCTTGGAATTACTATATTAGCAAAAGCTGAAATGGAGAGGAAAAACCTCCCCACCAGTTGACTCACCAGCAGACTTTCTACAGAGCTGGACTTATGTCCTTTTTTTAGCTGGAATACAGTTAATTTTCTTCATAGTAGCTACTATGGGGCTATGTTTTGGATTTGTGCTGAAAACAGTGCTGATAATACAGGGAAGTTTTAGTCACTGCTGGCCTTCCCTGCCTCTTGGCTCCACCCTCCAGCAAGCAGGCTGGGCGTGCACAAGAAACTGGAAGAGGACGCAGCCGGGACAGCTGACCTCAGCTGACACAAGGCATATCCCATAACATATGGCATCATGCTCAGCATATAAAGCTGTGAGATGAAGAAGGAAAGAGGACACATTCAAAGTGATGGCATTTGTCTTCCCAAGTAACCATTAATCATGATGGAGCCCTGCTTTCCTGACCATGGGAAGTGGTGAATGAATCGTTTGTTTTG
>JAOEHX010033767.1:12249-26570 GCA_025448015.1 Bolborhynchus lineola | reverse complement strand
CTGTATCCTGGAGAATTGAGGAAAAGACAATCTGAGCTCCAGAGCCCCTGACCACCTCTCCCAGAGCTCTGTAGTCCGCCTTTATGTTCTGCGGGCTACTGCTATCTATATCAGTAGCACCCATATGGATCACTAGAAGCAGGTAATAGTGGGACCAACTTGGTGGGGAAGTGCAGCCTGGTCAGAAACTTCCCAAATTAGGACAAGGTTGGTTGTTACTTTAGGAAGGACATGAAACACTTAAGCAAATTGGCTTTTTTACTGAAGGTGAACTTCTAAGGGCTCAGTAATACAAATCCACAGGGGCCTTTAGATGTGTTCTTAGTGGCTGTTGCATAACTAGAATCGATTAGCAGCTACCAGCAGCTGTATAATGTGTGTGAAATAAGTTGCTGTTTTCATCCTGTTTTCTCTGTCTTGCAGTTACCTCCTCCTCTTAATCAATAATGTTGAAGTTATTAGCAGTCTCTGGAAGGGCCAAGAATACCACAATATTGAAAGTATGTGGGTGAGGTTATAAAGGCTGAATGAGGGATTACATAGGCATTCCAAGGCAAGTTTTGGTTGTACTTTTAAACCAATGACTTTGGTTATTCCACAGATTAATATACACACTGCTTTTTATTTTTTTTTAATTAATAAATGCTTTATTAAAAAAAAAAATTCAGAATTCTGACCTTGGTTCAGTCAAAGTAGAACAGAATAGTTACACTGAATTGATATGATACGATAACCTCTTTCCATTTCCTTTTGCTCTGTCCTCGTGCAGCCGGAATTCTTTGGCTCTCTGGAGAAGAGAATTCAGACAGTTTGAAATAAATGCAATCTGGCAGTCATTTCTCCCATCTCCACATCCAAAAACTCATTAGAACTAAACAGAAATCTTCAAATTGAAATAAATTTTCCTACTTGGATAGTGATTTGGATCCATTCTTCTTTTTATACAGCACCTTTCATATTCTTCAGATGCTACATGCCTGTTCTTTAAAAATGGGTGGTGTAAAAATTGTATGTATTTGTTTTCCACACCCAGTGGCAGATTATCTTTTGCATGGCTGCATCAGTGACAAATCACAAGCTGCTCAGTCACAAGCCCATGAATCCTACTTGAAGACATTTGCTGTCTCAACCTAGTTTTAGGTTACATTAACTTGACCCATGTTTATGTTTTCAGTAAATGAAAAAAATGAGATAAACATTTGTATTTTAGAAAGCACTTACATTGCATGGAAATTAAGTCTAAACAATACGCATCTTTCAATGTCACTACTGGTCTTACAGGTAACTACTTACTTATGCCTATACATAGGCATCTTTAGAGGAGCTTAGTGATGAAACAAAACCGATCAAAGCCTTATTAGCTATCCCTGTTTTCTCCGGTTATTTGTCTGTTCCCATTGGATATGAGGAAGAAATTCTTTAATATAAGTGTGGTGAAGTACTGGAATGGGTTGCCCAGGGAAGTTGTGAATGCTCCATCCCTGGCAGTGTTCAAGGCCAGGTTGGACATAGCCTTGGGTGATATGGTTTAGTGGGAGGTGTCCCTGCCCATGGCAGGGGGGTTGGAACTACATGACCTTAAGGTCTTTTCCAACCCTAACTATTCTATGATTCTATGATTCTGTGATTTTAACGTAACTTGGTAGTATTCTCTCTTACATATAAAATTCTGGATTGTATGTCCTTGGATCTGATTGGCAGGGCAACTGCAGTTGGTCAGTACAGTGGTATGATGTAGGTTGAAGTCCTCTGTTTAATGTCATTGTAGTCATTAATGTCAATTAGTAGTCATGGGATGAAATGGCAGAGGGTAGACAAATCAGGATGCTGATGGGACATTGTCAACACGTGCTCAAAGCAGAGTTTATGTCTACTTACAGCAGGATGTTAGGGTCAATGTAGTTCTGTCTCCTAAAAGAATAGCTGCCCTTTTTTTGTTCTGTGGCCTGCTCAGTCATGTATATGTCCTCTCCAATCCTGAAGACTGTTTTAGGATAATTCTGAAAATAATTCAATCCGTTTACTTCCTATAATAGAGAATCCTTATAAACTCACTGTCCATTAATTGCAGAAACCTTCTTATACCATGAAAAGCATATTCTATCATAAAATCTGCTTGCTTGTTTTTCCCCTTCTCAAGACAGGGACTGTCTAGGCCTTTGACAAACTGTTCATCATTGATCATCAACTTTATGGGATTCGATCATAGTACAGCAAGCCACGTAAACACATTCAGTCACTAACATGTGGCTCCTGAAATCTTGTGGGTTGTATTGCTTCTGTGTTTTTTGAAAGAAATTATCATGGTCTCTTGTTTAGAAGCTCCCTGTGTTATCTTGTTTATTGCTTTATTTTGTTTGGTTGGTTTGTTTCGGTTTTGTTTTGTTTGTTTGGTTTGTTTTGGGGTTGTTTTGTTTTTAATTTGGTTTATCTTGGTTTTTTTTTTGTTCTGCTTTTCTTTGAATGTTGGTACATCATGGAAGGAGTACTTGAGCTGTCCTAAAGACCTGATCTTTCCCTCTGTTGTTCTCTTAGATGGAAAGAACTGATTCATACTAAATTCAGTTTCAGTTTTGAATACTTATGAAGAGCAGTGGCTAATCTTTCCTATCTGTAATCTCTTGACTCCTCAGGATATTACTTCACCCAGCCTGGCTTTTCCATTATCCCCAGTATTTCTAGTCTACTAGAATTTCCTCTTACTATCTAGGGTTTGGTTGCTTGTTTTATGTAGATAATAAATGATGTCTTTTCTTGTTTTTGAAGGAAGCTTGTTTGTTTAATGTTCCTGCTTTTTAACTTTTATGTAAGTCAGTGCTGTAAGCAGTTGCTGACAAAAGCAAGGGCTTTTCTTTTTTTTCCTAAATCCACAAGTTTGAAAACAAAGAGCAGTTGGTATATGCAAAGTTCAGACCTTCTACGAATAAAAATATTAGTCCATAGGGCAGGTAATTTTGGTTTTGGATAATAAGTTCCATGAAAATTGGATATTTCATGAGGAGATTTCTCAGAAGTAGTTATTTTTATATATGTATGTGTGTATGTAGTAGGTATTTTAATACTAGGGAAAAAAAAAATGAAGAGAGCACAAATCCAGGGATAAATCATAGCCCCTGCATATATGATGCAGCAGTTTAGGCCTCAAGATGCTTTTGCAACCACTATTTGAAGCAGAAGCCTCCCTTTGGCAAAACAAAAAATTGGGTTGCTGTTTTGAAAACATCCAAAATTTTATGCAATACCTAGACTGATTCTGTTCTCATTAGCATAGCTTTTGAGCCCTCAATTTACTCGGCCTCAGTTACTGCCATACAACGCCAATCTAGTGGCAGTTTAAGCCTGAGCAGTATAAATTATAGTGAGAATGGATTTGCAAACTTGATTTTTTTTGTATGTATTTTTTTAAAATCTTTAAAATTTATGCAACGGTTTGCCCTTTTTTTTTAAAAAAAAACCAAACAACTCTATGTATCCAAAATGTTAAACTGCCACTAGTTGAAAAGATTGAACTGGCTCAGAAATGTTCATGGGAACAAAAGGTGATGATTCAAATGACAAGGTTATGACAAGCCTCTTTGACCATTTTCTTACAGATATTCTCCTCAATGCCTGATGTTTAATACCTGACCAAAGTGGTTGTGCAGTCTCTGAACAAGATCCCACTGCTTCTATAGGAGACAGCTTCCAGAATCTGCTTCTAGAAGAGCAATGGCTCCTTCCAAAGAGAAAGGTAAGCCTTTGTCACATGGAACACTATGTGCCTTCCCTGAAAGATGTGAAATATAGCAAGAGCCTGTGAGGTATTTGTCAGACTACAGAAACATCGCTGTCTTCTGGGAAAAGAAATATTGAGTAATTTATTGTGGATGTTTTTCAAAAATGCAAACCAGGTGTTTTGAATTCTTTTATATCTATGACAGTATTACTCTGAGGCTGTTAAGAGTTTTAATTTTGTGGTTACCCCACCTGCTGTTCCGTTATTAAAACCTTAGGTCTGATTAATCAAAAATGTATTCTGCAGTCAAATCACGCAAGTTCTATAAAATTTGTATGCATGAGTATACTGTGGAAGCTATGCATGCCTGAAATGATTTTTAAAGTTTCTGATGTGTGTTTAAGTGTTTTATGAGAAAGCAGTATGGTAAAACAGGAATACCGCACCTAGAATGCAGCAGTGAGAATCTCCCTTTCCTTTAATACGTGTGTATGAACCCGCACCCATGCACACACACTAATAAAAAAGGAAGAATTTATGCCCCATTTTCATGAACACTTAAACACTTACTTGGTAGTATACCAAAAGGATATGGTTGACAAAATGGCAAAAATAACGGAAAACCTTGACAAATTCAGTCCCCCACATACTATAGCATAATGCTTGTAATATCATGCCTTTAAGGGAAACTGACATTCAGCCACTTGTTTTAAACCACAAATATTATATGAGGAGGGTACTGATGAGCATTCACACTTCACCCAGCTGAACTGCTGTAAAATGGTTCATTGATCTTTCACTGGTTCTCAATTTTGCTGAGTACTTTCCTCACAACAGAAAGTATGGTAAGAACTGCTCTTGCAGTTGTGTTTTCGTGAAACTCTTCCTTTGATACTATATTTGATATAATTAAGTAATGAATGTAGTCTAGCAATAATTTAATTCTTCAGTCTATTCATAACTCTTACAGTGGAAATTATTTTTCCCTCTCTTATGTTTGTACGGAAGCTAACACCTGGATTGTTACTGTGTATCTGGGATTTTGTTATTTATTGCAGTTGTTCATAGCTTGTATGGGAGCTCAGGTAGGTGAGCTTCACTGCTTCTATCAGTTCTTTTCCCATAATGGTGCTGTGATATCCAGCAAGTATAATGAGGTAAAAAGTTACAGCAGCTCTGCAAAACAAGTTTGAGGACAGTTATGTCCAGAGTTGAGAGGGACAGAGGGTAACAGCAGTGAGGCTCACACTGAGGACAGTTTTTGTTTGTGTTACTTTTTGTAATACAAACAAATATTAGCAGTAATAGGGTAGGTGAGTAAATGCTTCAGAGTAATATTGTCAGTGCAGCTGAACAGTAATTCATAGCTTTTCTTGGTCTGTTAGACTTCAGACCGACTGAAAACAGCTTGTTAATATTTGGATCATCTCACAGAAACTGTTAATATTAATTCACGAGGCGTATGTTATAGGAGGTCTGTTAAAATTACAAAGCATAATTTCCTGTCATATGAGTTACCATTTTAAGAAATAAAATGAACTTGCTTTTGGAAGCCCAGTCCTTAGCTGGCCTTTCTGGTTGCCAGAAAATTAGTTCCATGTGTAGTGCTTTTGCAGTGTAGAAAAGCAGTGTGGAATGGCAGAATATTGTGTAAAACTTAGTGACTGAAATTTTTAAGAGGATGAAAAAGAAACGTTAAAAATAGAAGTGCAACTCCAAAGATCTTATTCAAGCCTTATGTAACTTCATCCTGAAGCAGGTGAATTGGATCAAGGTACATGTGTGTCAAAATTCTTCCTTAGCACTGAAGGCTGCATGACATGACCATGTGAACATTTGCTCACAGTGTCTCATGAGTCAAGGGGAAGAGACACCCAAAGGCAGGGCTTCTCACAGCTACTTGCACAGCTCTTTCTCAGAACTCAGCTCTTTCTCAGAACTCAGCTCTTTCTCAGAACTCAGTGCTTTTCACAGCAGTCTGATCCAAGGTTACAGGGCTGGTGCCATCGCAGTGGTGACCTTGAACAGAAATAATTAAACCCTTCTGAGAAAGCTTACATAGCCTGTTGGTGCACTCAAGTTGCTGATGTAAGCTAACAGCCAGTCTGTTCCTCCATGATGACAGGAAGATGCTAGAACCCTTATTGTGGGAGCCATTAAGACTTGTCTTCAGCTTTGTACTTATGTAGGGAAATTGGATGGGTAAAAGTTGGGACAACTGGAGGCTTATTTGGTCTGAACAACATTCCCCTCTCCAACAGCTCTGGCCTTGTAACCACTCTAATTTTTGTGCTGTTTAGCTCAAAGAGATAATAATTTTCTACATGTTTGATCTAGGTAGTTAAAGACTAATACCAAGCTCCTGGAACAAGTCAGCCAGCTCCAGATGGCTAACCGCATGTTCTGACGGTAGTACCATCAGAGGAAGATGCAGTGTGACAATCCGTCTGGCCTCTAACCACATTTCATATCCCAGTGCTATCTTTGGCAGCAAATGTGGCTGGCTAGAAGTAAACTTTAGGTTTCATAAGCCTAGTGCTGAGTATCAGCAACATTATTTAGCATTTTAAGGGAAGATTAAAATGAACATTGAGCTCTTTCTTTGAATTTTATTGTACCAGTGAGTTGCAGACATCTCGTAATGCCTGCCTTTCTCTCCTCCACCCCCACAAGATGGGCAATTAATCTAAAGAATATAGACTATTTTAGCCTTTGGAACTCAAGTTCTCAGTCCCCTTTCTTACATCCTGTGAATGTGATAAGAGATTATAGCAATAATTTAGTGAATGAGGGACCTTGGAGGGGTTTGATCTTTTAAATAGCATTACAAAAATATTCTAAATAATGTAAAGGTGTACCAGGTTGCTTTCAGAGGAGTGTGTCATGATATGCACATGATGCTTGGCCTATGCAGAAAAAGAGTGTTACAATTTAGCATGGAAACGTCCTATGTTGACACTATGATTCACCCTGGCACTGGTCATTTCTGTCATCTGCAAAGATCAGCTGTGACATCAAGAATGAGATGTGGTTTGAAGACTTGTGTTCTGGCACCTCGTATGATGTTTAAGGCTCTGAACTTTGCCTGAGCAACTGTGTGCATCAGAACAGGTAAAGGGTTGCTTTCATTTGAACTCTTTTCAGGAAGATCATAGGGAAATTTTGTTATTCATAATGCTCAGTGATTTATTTTTATTTTTTTCAGTTGCAGGGCCATCAATAAGAACAAAGTTGTCCCTCCCACAGACACAGCTTATCATCCTTTTAAAGATCTTGAAAATAAGCAAGGTTATTTTAGCTAACTTGAGGTCTAAAACCTGTTTCTATTCACATCTTTCTAAAGATTATGTAAAAAATGATCCAGAAAATATTACGCTAATTTTGTACTTATCCACACAGTAAGCAATATTGCTTTCAGTCTAAGAAACACAATTAGACTGTGAATCATTTTGGGGTGGTGTCATTTTGCCCCCCTAGCTAAACATAACCACTTGTATTTGAACTCCCATGAAATACCATTGTACATAGGGAAAAAGAAACAGCTGTTCTGGGAAATAAGTTTCAAAGGGGAAGCCTGATTGCTAAGGCTTTTACAGAGAGAGGATGAGTTTTCTTATTGCTTCTTCTGACCCAAGCTCTCTTGGTGATGCAATGCTTTATGTCTTGAGGCAAGGAGTAAAGGAGTGGAGAGATAAATTAGTAATTTTAATTCAAAATCCAAGTGGATCTTCTTGTCAAGACAGTAGGCTACCCTTGCTGGGCATGTCTGCTGAATGGGGGATGAAGCCAGCATAAGATTCAAATCAATTTGTACCTTCTTATCTCTCATCTAGCCTGCAAAAGTCACTCCTGTACTTAGAACTTGGGCAGATATTTGTACCTTTTAACTTCAGGTATCAAATTTACTTAAGCTGGGGGGGTCTAGATTTTCTATTTACTTAACAGAAAAAAACGAGTTCCATGATTTATAATACTATCAATTGTCTTTTGGATTTTTTTCTGCTGCCTAAAGTTAGGGAAGTTGTCATCTCTCAACAATGTAGGCACACATCTTTCTTTAAAATCCAGAGAACCTTTGTGTCCTATCAATCAGAAAAACAGCCTTGTTGTTTTGACCCTGAAACACTTTGGGGTTTTGAGTACTGTGAGAAAAGATATGTTCATTTTGCATTTTTGTGAAGTGATGTGAATTAATGTGCCCTGGTAAAAATGACTACTACAGCTATTAGGTACATCATATTTATAGTGTAAAACCAGTACAATCATCCTTATAACTCCAAATGGAAATGGGCTTTACAAAAAACATTGATGCCTGATCAATTCCAACAAAACCAAAATGACTTCCTATCATTAGGGTTTCTGGTTTTGTTCTTAGTGCATTGGGTTTGCATGGCAAAGTTTTGGTATTGGGAGAGGGTAGGAGGGGAGCTACAGGGGTGGCTTCTGTGAGAAGCTGCTGAAAGCTTCCTCCTATGTCTGCCTGAGCCAATGCCAGCCGGTCCCAAGATGAACCCCTTGCTGTCTGAAGGCAAGCCAGATGGTGCCTCTCTGATAACACATTAAAGAAGAGTGGAAAATGTTACTGTGCAACAGCAATTGCAGCTTGAGACAGGACTGAGAATAGTTGAGACACACGACTTTGCAGGCACAAAGGTCAGTAAAGAAGGAGGGCAGGAAGGAGATGCTCCAGGCACCAAAGCAGAGATTCCTCTGCAGCCTGTGATGCAGCCCACGGAGAGGCAGCTGTGCCCCTGCAGCCCATGGGAGGTTATTGGGGAAGCAGACCTTCACCTGCACCCCAGGGAGGCCTTTGTGCTGGAGCAGGGGAATGCCCAAAGGAGGCTGTGACCCTGCACTGAAGCAGGGTCCTGGCAGGACCTGTGGCCCCATCAAGAGAGGAGCCCATGCTGGAGTAGGTTTGCTGCAGGACTGGTGACCCAGCAGGGGACCCACGCTGGAGCAGCATGTTCCTCAATGGCTGCACCCGTGGAAGGGACCCACACTGGAGCAGTATGTTCCTGAAGGGCTGCACTCATGGAAGGGACCCATGCTGGAGCAGCCTGTTCTTGAAGGGATGTACCCATGGAAGGGATCCACACTGGAGCAGCCTGTTCCTGAAGGGCTGCACTCATGGAAGGGACCCATGCTGGAGCAGCCTGTTCTTGAAGGGATGTACCCATGGAAGGGATCCACACTGGAGCAGCCTGTTCCTGAAGGGCTGCACCCATGGAAGGGACCCACGCTGGAGCAGTTTGTGAAGAACTGCAGCCTATGGGAAGGACCCATGTTGGAGAATTTCATGAAGGACTTTCTCCCATAGGAGGGACCCCACGCTGGAGCAGGGCAAGAGTGTGAGGCATCCTCCCCCTGAGGAGGAAGAAGCAGCAGCAGGAATGTGATGAACTGTCCACAACCCTCGTTCCGTGTCTCTCTGTGCCTCTGGGGGGAAGGAGGTAGAGAAGTTGGGAGTAAAGTTAAGATTGGGAAGAAGGGAGAGGTGGGAGGAAGGTGTTCTTAAGATTAGGTTTTATTTCTAATTATCCTGCTCTGATTTGATTGGTAATAAATTAAGCTAATTTCTCCAAGTCAAGTGTGATGCCGCTAAGGACTCTCCCTGTCCTTATCTCAATCCACAAGCCTTATATTTTCTCTCCCCTGTTCAGTTGAGGAGGGGAGTGAGAGGGCAGCTCTGGTGGACACCTGCCAGGGTCAATCCACCACACTGTGGTTCAAGTTAAAAACTAACCCAAACATGAATCCTACGCACATGCAGAGGTATAAGTCAGTGTTATAGAGCGTAAGTTCACTTTTGAGATCTTTGCACTGTAGTATTTGGTTAATGCCAAGACCACAGAATTCTGAAGTTGTGACAATTTTTTTTTAATTCAGAGGTTTCCTGAAAATGTTTCTGGCTGTTTGAATTGTTCTGTAAAGGTAAAGAAGACAAACTGAAGAAATACTTGAACTTTTGCTGCAATCTTTGGGAGAGGGAGAAGAGGATCACCTCTCAAAATGTGGTCTGATATGTCCTGTGGGACAGGCAAAAGCTAGATATCATTTGCTCTTTTGTCAGAGAGAAACAAGCCTGGGCAACATTCCCAGGATCAGTATTATGGCCAGAATGTGCACCTCTGAGCCTGTGTGCCAACTGGTCAGATTTTATTGTTGCTTCCATTCATGCAAGGCAGCATATTAGACAAGTGGCAAGTAGGACTCCGTGCTGGGAGAGTTGGCTATGAAATTTACCTGATAGCTGAAGAGCATAAAGCTTTAGGTATTTCTTGGTAAATCTTTGAAACTCTGGAAGGGTTGTGAAGTCCAGGTATCATAACTAGTCTTGGTTTTGGGGATGTCAAATGATAGAATCACAGAATGGGTTGGAAGGGGTCTAGGGATCTAGTTCCAACCCCCCTGTCACAGGCAGGGACACCTTCCACTAGACCAGGTTGCTCCAAGCGCTGTCCAACCTGGCCTTGAGCACTGCCAGGGACGGGGCAGCCACAACTTCTCTGGGCAACCTGTGCGAGTGCCTCACCACCACCATCACTGGGAAGAACAACTGTCTAATATGTAATCTAAATCTACCGTCTTTCAGTTTAAAGCCATTCCTCCTTGGTCTGTCACTAGTAGCTCTTAAAAAAAGAACAGAGGACTGTTAATCATGGGGCCAGTCTGTTGTCAGTATCCGAAGAGGAAGCTGAGATTGTGGATGGAGGAGCTTTGTGCTGGGTGCTTCCAAAGTTGAGATAAACCATTTTAGTTTTAGATCTCTCTTGAAAAGCGAAAGTACTTGTTAGAGAATTGTTGTGGATACTTGCAGAGATGTGGGATACGATGAAAGGAGTTGTGCAGCAGACTTTTAATACAGTTGTTTTCTGACAGAGCTTGGTTAAGTCAGATTCTGACTTAACTTCTCTATGCTGAATGTGCTGTCTGGCTTTGGTGCATCATCAGTGCTGCAGGCTGATGGAATTGCCTTTGAGGGTGGTCACCTTTAACAGTGAGCTGTTGTCAGATTCTTTTTAGCCCCAAAGTATGGAAAGTCAGCTGATTTTTCAGCTTCTACTGGGTCATTTGACCAAGAACATTTAAGATGGCAGTGAGGAATACTGCAGCTTCACTGGAAGTGCAGAGACTGCTCTCAGCACAGCAGGTTGTGGAGTCCTTCAAATGACTCCAGATGCTGTAGCTAGGTATGCGAAAACAAAACTTTCAAGATACCTTCTAAGAAATCAGGAGGCCTAAACTCTTTCTGCTACAGGAAATTACATCTGTCAGGACAAAGTAAAAGCTTGATAGAATGTTCTGGCCCTACTGCTGAGGCAGACTTTCATTATGGGTCTAAGGAGGTTTATGTCTAGATTGTCATGGTCCCGGTAATGAATTCCTAATGTCACAGGTGCTGTGGAGTGTATTCATGTCATCTTGGAAAATGCATCTTGTCTTGCTGTCTGCTACTGCACAGTTCCAGCCTTAATCAGGAATTTATGTTCTAATACTTCTAGATATGCCTTGGGGCAGTGATTTTTCAGAAGCTTGATTGCATAGAACCCTTTGTTTTGTATCTCTGCAGGAAACTCAGGTGGTGAAAACAGAAACATATATCAAGGGCAGGGAGAATACCTATCTGTGAAGCAGTGTGTCGGTCCTTCAGGTATTACCTGTTCAGAGTGTCTTCCATTTGTATGAGGTTGCATGATTGTAAGGCCTCAGAAGAAAAATCTCAGATTGTTCTAGTTTCTGGGGTGCAGATCTCTCTTCTAGATGTGATGTATAGAGTCCTCTGATGCCCCCAGAGTGGACAAGTTCTTTATGAGCCTGGAAGAGCAGGTCCTTAAAGAAGGTCTATTCTGGGGGAAAAAAAAAATCCCTCCCCCCAAAAACAAACCACCAAACCCCCCAAACCAAAACAACAAAAATAAAAACAAAAAAACCCCTCAAAACCCCACATTTTTTAACAAAAGAAAAACCCAAACCCCCCCAAACTTAATGTGCTAGGCCTAGTCTAGTGCATTGATTTAACTTCCAACTAGCAATATGCATGAAATACACACAAGTTTTTTCTCGGTAAGAAAAACATTGCCTCTGACAGAGAGGAGTTTTCTCATTAAAAAGGCCAAGCCTTGGCTTGAAGAAAAGCGGTTGTGTCTTTTTTTAATTGTGTAGATTTATCCTATATTTTCTGCCAGTCTGGAAATGAAAGGTCAATCAAAAGATTTTTTTGCAGTGGGAGGCAGTGGCACTCATTATCCTACAGACAAGCGGGCAGGTTAGGTTAGTACTTACATTGACCAGTTTATGTTTAAGTCTGGATTATTTCTGCATGATACCCTGTTTTCACCCAGCTATTCCAAGGCAATATCTGAAATTCTGTAGAACTCCCCACAAATGACGGCAGTTTTTTTCTGCCACCACAGATCTGTGCAGTAATCAATAAAGACAGCAAAATATAGGCTTTCCAAGAACAACCTGGAAGTGCTCAAAAGATCAGTGGTGTCCTGAACTAATTTGAGAGTCTCAATCAGACACATAGAAAGGCCAAACCACTGCAATACACATGTGAGGAGCAGTATGACACGAAGTGCTGGCATATTGTATTATTCCTTGCAAATTTAACCCTTGCAAGGATAATTTGGTGTTTGTTTTTTGAAACTTAAAGAAATGCAGGCACAAAGTTAATTTTTAGAATTAGCTTTCATGTAGCTGTATCTTTACTGAAGTGATTTTGAATGATTTTTTAGCTAGCTTGCCTTGAGGATTGGATAAATGTGCTTGAACTGCATTTCAGGCTCTTATTTTCCTATCTTCCTACCTGGAGAACTTAGTGTCCAGAGGATAGAAAGTGATATGTTTGTTCACTCCTTGCATTTTATTTCATGTACCATTCCTACTGAATTTGGAAGGGCTGTTGGTTCAGCAAGATATCCTTTCTCCTGTACCATCTCTGTTCCACAGACAAAACCCATGAAGCCCTGGATGTGCCACAGGCAATATGGTATTTGCTTTTCCCTGCATGCTGTGGAGTTTTCTCACATGTAAATTTGGTGAAAAGGTTTTCCTTAAGAAATCCATATCCTTAGACATGAACTTTGAATTTGGAAATTTGGCATGGCTGCTTTCACTTTAAAGTTCCTCTCAAATTTCACAGCTACAGTGGACTTCTAAAAATAGTGTTCTCACTGTTTTTCAAACTTTCTAGCTTGCAGCAACTGGCTAAATTTTCTAGTGGAAGTCATGAGACTGTTAACTGAAGTATCTTCTAGACTGCCATCTGGGCCTGCAGTTTTATTTCCTTTGTGCATAGATTTCTAACAAAAAGTCTTGTTTAGGACTGTAGTTTCTCTGAAATTGAGTAATCCTGCTTCTGAAACCTTTCCTGTGTGTGGTTAACAGAGCCATCAACTGACCGTACGGTTTCTGACACTGCATACCTAGATGTGTTCCTAGCACCACCTGCTTTTCTCCTTGTCTTTGCTCCCACCTCATGTCTCAGACACTAAAGCTTATTGCCCTGTTGGTGTTTTTTTTTTCTGATATAACTGTTTGCTATCACTGTAGCCCATATCTGTGACATGATCTGAATTTACAGGAAGTTCAAAACAAGTTGTTTCACAGATTGGGATAAAGGTATGATTAGTTGAACAGCTAACTGCACAAGTGAAGCGCTGATGGCTAGGGGAAGTAAAAGAACAGGAAAGAAATAACGAAGTTGGAGTGAACAGAGAAGTATTTAACTGTAGTCTGTAGCAGTGAGGCCTTGTGTGATCATGTGCTTAATTGATATTGAATTACATTAACTGTTATGTTGCTTTAATTAAAGTTACTTCCCAAACTTAGGTTCCTTAATTTTGCATTCAGAATGAACCCCTCAATTACAGATGTCTAAGAGCACAAAGATTTGCTATTTGCACACTTCTCTTTGTAAAAACTGTGGGAAGTCAATTCTCATTTAAATATAGAGCCCACCTGCTCATCCTGTCTTCCTGCAATTGCAGATTTGCTCACTCAGTATAGGTTTGTCAGTTTAGTAAAATGCTTATAGCCATGTCAGGAATCCTTCATCTACCTCTGATGTCTTATTCTGCTGGGAAATTTCTAGTACTGAAAGAATGAAAGTTACATATCCCACCCACACCCCAAATAAAGGGCAGTTCTCAAATTTTGGCATATTTCCCCAACTGCAACAAGTAGCAAGGTCCTTTGAGAAGGAAGAGGTAATTTAAGCTGAAAACTGGTGGGGCAGTTTGAACGAAGGGGGAATGAATTGAAGGAACAGAATGCAGGAAGAGTCAAGTGCCAGGAAAGTTTTATCATGAAAGGAAGAGACAGATGAGGGAAAGAGCTGGATGTAGCCCTGGAGCTGGAGGAACTGGAGCTACTGAGAAGGGAAGCAGGATCTAGAGATAAGTGGGAAGACAAGAAAAAGCAGTCCCCTGTCTGAGTACAGTTTCATCCTCTAGGTGAGTCAGTCTGACTTGAGCTTTGCTACTGGGAGTTCCTCCTGTCTGGCCTGCTCATGGCTGTTGGTTCCTTCCTTCTTCCCCCACAGTGAGGTTTAGAAATCAGCTCTGATTGTTCCCAGAGACCAGCCAATGGCAGCAAATTT
>JAOEHX010033766.1:0-17060 GCA_025448015.1 Bolborhynchus lineola | reverse complement strand
AGGAATAAAGTGTAAGAAATGCAACTAGCATGAATCTCTGCAACTGGGGATGTACACCAGTTAATCTGACAAGAAACATTGTCCTAGAGTGAATGCATTTGTGTTTATTTACTAATTTGTAATGCACATTTCAAGTTGATTGACATTAACTCCTAGCCAGGAAACTCAACTGCTTGCTGAATTTAGTAGTATCTAAAAATAAATAAATAAAATTATTTAACACCTTGGGAACGCATAGGTGGATCCAGACTTCCTTTGAAAGAAGAGTTTTGAGAGAGATGTAAACAAGTATTAAAAACAGAAAATTAAAAATCTAGGGTTTACCTATATAAGAGATTAAAAAAATTCAGATATGAGAGCATGCTCTAGGAACAAGTAAAGGCTCTAGATATTATGAATTATGCCATCTTAATTCTAAGAGATAGAGAAAAATTACTTTTACACACATAATGCAAAGCAGTCTGGCTAAAAGTAAGATACGTGCTTTTCTGGTATCATTATTTTTGTTTCAGTCTTATTTAGAAAAGCTTTTGTACTGGGGACAAAATTCTTAATTTTCCAAAACCCAGTGTGGAAACCTTATGGGGTAATGATCAGTATTTCATCTCTTCAAAATATTGTTTAACACCAATATGCTGCACGACAAATTCAGAACTGATGGAGAAAGGCATTAGCAATTTGTTCTATCACAAAAATTAATTCTGTATTGGTACACATCTACCACCCACTTTCAACTATGCCTAATATGGCAGAGCTTTAAGATCTACATGCATGGGATGTACGTGAAGGCTGAGTTCCCTGAGAGCTCAGTAGCTGCACTTAGTCTTGCATCTCCCTATCCCCCACCTCCCTCCCACTACTTCATGTTCTGCACTTCTTTCCTACTTGGACTTTGGCAACCCATCATGAGTTCCTTTCTTGTTTTTCTACAGAGGATAGAAATCATTATTTTGTCAGTATTTAATGTTGTCTTAGACAAATGCAGATAGTGCTAGTTGCAGACAGGTATTATGCTGGAAGTTGTTAAGTGGGTGTCATTAGTTATATCCTTATATTTGTAGCTTCACTCAGGCTCGGAACAACTAGGGTCTGCTGGCCAAATAACAAAAAAATTACCTGTGCCTCACATTTCCCATCCTTTCTTAAATTTTCACTAAAACCAAATAAAAATCAACAAGGCATTTACTAATTGGCTAGATGCAACTTTCCAAGGTCTGAACTTATATCCAGTGCAAGCTACTGCACTGTTCAGCCAACTGGAAAACACGTAAAGCATACACCTAAGAGGTGAAATAATCTTTTGAAGGAGCCTTACCATATGGCGAAGGGTGACATTTGATCATTCCCTGGACATGAGAGAACATGATCTGCAGAATTCTAATTTGGTGACGTTACACTGCAATTATTACACTGCTAGTAGGCAGTCAGAGCAACTATGAGGACAGCCAAGTACCACAACCATCACAGAACAGTTCAAATTTTGACTGAAATAGTTTACTAGAAAGCTAAGCAAGCCCACAGATTTATTTTTCAGCTTAGTGGTGCTGACTGTGACCTAACCATGCCTAAAACATCAATATCTCTCACACTCTGAAGTGACTAGCACATATTAACCTCAACAGGGACAGCAAAAGTCCAGAATTAGAACTGAGTAATACAAAATATTTTGGCAGATGATATTCATGAGCACCATTCTGCTAGTGCTGCCCCTGATTTCTGTGAAACATAATAGGGTAATTTTCTAAGACTGTTGTTTAGAGACACTGAAATTCAGTCTTGTTTTGTTTTCAGGTTTTGCTGTTCAACAAGTTAAAGCATTCACTCTGCTAAAGAAGTGAATCCATCCATATATAATAAAAATTTTATTGAATAAGGAGGCAGTATTAACTGTCAATGTGCGCTCTATGGTAAACTGTTCAGAAGGCATGAGTTAGTACCTGGGCTCAGATCCAAGACAAAGAATCAAACAAACAGCCTCCAGAAATTATATGATTATGCCATCAAACAAATTCAAACAACATGCTTAGTTCTGATATTTTTTATTTCAGTGCATTGAATGGGAAGTGATACTGCAGTTTTCAAGACCAAGAAGTTGAAGGAATTTTCTCATTCCAAATGAATTAACTTAGCTGTATGTGTGAGGAATAGTTTTGCAGCCCATAAATCTAAGTGCACAAAACGCACTGAGAATACCAATATTAGTAAAGATTCAAACATTAATAAAAGTAATTGACTGAAAGAAATTTGCTTGATGTTCAACTTTGTAGCCTATCATGAAACTATAGTGAAACAAAATATTTTTGTGTTTGTTTATGACTTAGAACAATGCTTTAATTTGATTATATAGTACAATATTGCCGCCATTTTCATCTCTCTTTGACAGCAAAATCTAAATTCATTTAAACGAAAATGTGAAATGATAAAATCAGAGATGTCTCTCACAGGGATTAAGCCAAGTTCTGTGAGGCAACAGATTTAACAATTATCTAAATAGAGAAAACACATAAAAACAAAATATCATTTGCTGGTTTTAAACATTACTTACGTTTATCATATCCCCACCTTGCAAAGCCTTTACTGAATATTATAAATATTATGCATATAATGAGCATTATAGATATTATGAACAATGTATTCTTGGTAGAAAATGTAATCATGAATCAAAGTTTTATATCAATATTTGGCTCTTAAAAGGCATTTATTTGGAGAAATACACATTTCAGTGTCAGCTTTAGCAAAACATTTTCAGCCACTGATATTTTCTGTTTCAATATTTCTGTTTTTTCTGTTTCAATATATCTTGAATATTAAAATATTTTCAATATTTCTGTTTCAAGAGCTCCTGAATGTTTTCTACATATGTATGGAGACAAGGAGCCACATTAGCAGCACTTTAAATTTCTCAATCTTGGCCAAGATTTTGAAAATAAAGTTATTGTCTTCTTATATATTTAAACAGATGTTTTTAATTGTGTATCTGTATGATTATCCTAAGCAGCTAATAGTTAATATAGAATTTACTGTTAAAGAAACAGGGTTTACACTGATTAGAAAGATGTTTCACGATATGGTGGAAGTGTTTTCATACATGTTTATTTGTAACTACTCCAGACATCAATTAATGTACCAAGTAGGACAGGATAAGGAATATTCATGCAGCAGAAGCTAGATATTAGAAAATGGAAGAAATTATGAAATAATGTAGGGTATTCAATATAAGAACACATTTAAACTTTCACAATGTGAAAGCTGATGTATTTTTGGTATCAAGAACAAAATGCAAATTCTCCCTGTATAAAATTCATCTTTTGAAAGTTCCCTGCTTAGTCTCACATCAAATGAAATGTATTAAATTTACTGACATGCTTTTCTCTTTTATTTTTTTCTTTTCTTTTCATTTCTTTTCTTTTCTTTTCTTTCCTTTCCTTTTCTTTTTCTTTTCTTTTCCCTTGTTTTATTCTATTTTATTTGCTTTTCTTCTCTTTTCCTTTTCTATTTTTTTTTAATTACAGACATTTTCAAATGAAATTATCTTCACTTTGACTTTCCAGGTCATGTCATAATGAGGTGCTTTGTTTTGGTTTAATCCCTGTTATTTTTTAGTTATAAGTTTCACAGAGCCAAAATGTTAAGTTAGTAGGTAATCTATAACAGCAGAAAATCTGTCCCAGTTTATTCTTTTTCATATCCGTGAAGATTTACTCCCATGCTGAATACAGCAAAAACACTACAAGGCTCAGAATTATTTTGTTTTCTAGAATTAAATTAATAACACAGGAATTCAGTGCTGTTTCTTCTCCTTAAATTGGCTGCATCTATAGAATATGATTTTTACATATTTCCAAAAAGATCCCTAGAAGGCTGGCACTTGAAGCTTATGGCTAAAGATTGAACAATGAAACAGGTCAGCTTGTCCTAAGAAATCAGGTCAGTCAGCTGTATTTCATGTTATCATTTTGACAACAGGGGATGGGGGAACAGACACAGTTGTAAGCCAGCTCTTTGGAAGACCCACATACAGAACACATAGAAATAGAAACACTTCTATTGCAAAACCAAAGTTCAGCTTTAATACATAGCACAACTATTATGAGTGTTGGTCGCCTTGTTTTTGCTTTCAGTTTTTCTCTATTTATGAAGAAAATCAACATTTTAAAGTAATTTCATATTAGACTTTTTTTGTGTATTTTGGGATTTTGGTTTTTTGTTGGTTTTTTTTTTTTTTTTTTCTTCTCTCCTTTTTTTCTTTCTTCCTTGTGGTATTTTTTTTTTTTTTTCTTCCCCCCATGGAGGAAAAGCACCACTATTCAAATACTCTCTATGGAGGATGTTTTATTGCTGTGGATGTGTGCAGGAACAGATTGAACAATCACACACTGAACAGCCACACATTTCATCAGAGAATTTCAGCCTGTGGTAAGATGCCCAAAGCTTGAGATAAACATTTGTTCAATGCCTACACACTGAAAAAGGTACCTGACAAAACTCTCTTCGCTTAATTACAAACTACAGAGGACTTACAAGATTTTCTCTGCATACACCATTAATAATTGCAGCTTTCTCCACGAAGTTACTGAAGCTATCCTGGGACGGCCAAATGCATAGTTCTGGTGTATTTCCTAAGTCTTCATCCACAGGTCACATAGAGTGAAGCCAGTGGAGCTGTTATATAGCCTCTCACTACACAACTGCATAGATGGCAGCATCCAATGTAGAGAATTAATTGGAAGGGTACTGAACAGGATCGCTGGAATAGCTGATTCCTGCCATGTCCTCTGCAGATGCTGAAAGAACAATCAGCTCAGAAATGAACTTGCAATCCACTGACAAGTTGAAACAGGAATTAGAGATCTCTTCAAACTTCTAAGAATTTAATTAAAGCCAGGCATTTCAAAGCTTTCCCAGATCTGTAACAAAAGGCTGTATTCCTGGGCGTAGGTCTACTGTCAAAACTATTTCTAGTCCTTTTGCAAGAACTGTCGACTGCGTCAAGGCCTTACCTATTGCGTCAAGGCCTTACCTACGTTTCTGAATCCTGTCTCTAAAGCTGTGGCAAACATATAAAGCTAATCACTGCAGTAAGTAAATAAGAATTTTAACTTAATAGGTATTGTTAGTGAATCCTAGACATGACCAGCCTCAGAAGGCATCATCAAAAGTCAAATAGAGGTAATAAACCTTGAAAAAATAGCTTTAGATGAAACAGCATCATTTGTTGGAACCTCTACTGTAACTCCTGTTGACAGGGAGCTTATGCACATACATATAAATATATACACACACATTACTTTTCCAACGTTTTTCTAACGTGTTCTTTTTCTCTAGTTTAAGCTCATTTTGTACTCTAAAAATGGGAAGAGTAACAGTTCATGTAATTGCAAATGAGAAGAGGTATGCCTATTCGATATACTATTTACTGCAATGCAATCAATACTCTGAACATGTTTTCAAACCCCTGACTGAGCCAATACAGCAGAACTCAGTCATGTAACACCAACACGTCAACTGACTCCGATTCTTGGCTTACATGTACTTAACTGTAAACAAGCAGAAGTGAGAACTATGAAGTTATGAAAATGCTGTCAGGGCCCTATATTCACCTAGAAATTTCAGATTTATTCAGAGGAATGAAAACAAGAACTGTAAGTGAGCAGGACCAAGGATGGTTTGAAGAACACCTCATACCTGGTAGCCAGCTCAAAAACTTGCTTGCAAATCCAAAAATTTTAGACAGAACAAAAGCAAAAAATATGTGCTGTGGATACCAAGGACCGTATATTTGTATGTCAGACACACGAACTGGCTGGGTGGCCAGTTAAACACAACTGTGGAGTGTTGGGCTGTGTATTGTTTGTTAAGACAGGAGTAGTTAAAGCTATTTGTTTCGTAGTCTCTGGACAGTCAGATCCTACTGTACTGCTCTGTGACCAGCAATGTACAGTACTTTACTAAGTGCAACTCTACTTACAAAGCTTCCTGAAAAGATGAAACCAAACTAACAATTTGTGTATTCAGACAGGCATCCCCTTTAAGGATCACATATTTCTGGCCACTGGCAAGATCTTGGAAGGAAAAACCACAATGTTTAATGTTTGGCCTCTTTTAAAGAATGGTCACATATATCAAAAGAAGTATTTCATTGCACTTTAAATAAGTAAATTAATATGAAAGATCCTGTAGAACTGCCAACTGAGATGCTGACCTAATTCTTTCACTAGAACAACGTATGTGCTTCTCAGGAAATTTACCTGCCATTCTTTCTGTCTTCTAATTCTGCCAATCAGCCTCATGCAAGAGCTTAAATACCAGGTTACATTTAAAAAGTAATTAAAAAAGTTCCTCCTGACTGTTCCCAGATGAACTAGAAACTGAAAGCAACAAGACAAATTTCAATTTGCAGCAAATGTGAAGTAAAACTGCTTTAGTAGTTAGCCTTTGATTAGAAGGCCAGGCCCTAAGATGTCAGCAGTCTTCAAACTGCCACCAGAAAACAATGGAGCTATGCTTATTTACACCACCAGACAATATTTTCTCTGTTTCCCAAAAATGTAAATCAATTGAAAATACACATTTCCACTACATCTGGAGCACTCTGATGCACCATTTCATCTGATGGTAACCTGTTCTCTATTTCATCAATCACCAGGCATTCAAAACTCATGTTGTTCATGAGACACGATATTAGAGGATAAGATGCAGTTACACTGTGATAACTCAGCTGGCATTTGGCAGTAATCACTGCATTAATTTCAAAAAGCTTGTCTTTTAAAAGTATCTTCTCCCCCCATTCCTCTGTGGAATTCAATATGACTATAGCTAAATGCATAGAGAATGCAAAGTACCCTTCAAGATAGCTGTGAAATTCTAACCCCAACTCATAATAAAAAAGGTGCAGAAAAAAACATCTGTGGATCTACATGAAAAAGTCTTCTTAATATCACAAACACTCCAGTTAGAACATTTGGAAGATCCATTACCTAGATAAGCATTAACAGAAAGGCCTATCAGAGAAATTTCACCAAAACTACCACCTTTTATTAAACCCAGGGGAAACTTTAAAATCACCCCATTATTCTAATGGCGTTAGAGAGCCTGTTTTCTCTGGCTAAAACACACTTGAATGTAACATGAAAGAGATCTGGCTTATCCCTAGCACTAAAATATGCGGAAAACCATCTTAATGGCAGAGCCAGATTGAAAGAAATATTTTCATCTTGGCAGAAGTCACAAAATCAGGAATAGTGTCTTTTGATCAATGTCAGTTTAAATGCCAGCTGTTTGCCTAGCATTTGAGCATTGCGCTCCATATGAGACATACTGTAACCTCATCCACACTGGCACTTATTTAAAAGCTAGGATCCTTCATGGAATTTTTGAATTCTGAAGTCTGGAACATCTGGACTGTGCAAGATTAAAAAAATGATTCTAGGCAAGCAAAATAGTTTGCACGAGGAGAGAAAGAAAATTAAACTCTCCAGAAAGATCACTCTTTCAGTGCAAAACAGTAATGTGAAAAATATCAGTGATAAAAGGATTTGAGATGACAATGATATTTTTTAAAGTGAGGAAAACATGATGTTCACAAGCACATTTAGAAATCATTTCAGCCTAATATTAAAACATATTTACATTTGAAATCACAAAAGCACATGCGGCATTTTCTCAGTGTGCTTGAACTCAGTAGAATTATATACACCTTTAAGATGAGTAAATGCTTTAACACTGAACTCATTTTGCAGTTTGCATAGGAAAGTCAATTATATATAAGTGATTGCATACACAGAAGAGAAAATTTGCAGCTATATGAGGTCATATATATAAAAGTATAAAACTGAGACTTCTTACATGGGAAAGCTTGGAAAGCAAAATACATAATCTTCTTTGAAGAAAAACACCCTCTTAAACAAACAAAAAATCTAAACTAGACTGAAACGGTGTTAAAGAGAGTTTTGAAATAATGTTATATATGATGCAAAAGTATTAGCACAACAATGTGAATTTACTGTCCACATTGCCCTAACAAAACCTCTAGCATGAAGGCTGACACCCAAGTCTCTAGCTGCTTAAGTAATTTTGCCCACTGAATTAAGTGAGACCAAGTATCAAAGATGTGAAAATATCAAGAACCTGTTTGGACATGTGCTTTACAGCTGAAGGCAAGAAATTCCCTAAACATGAGGAATCTCCCAACAATCTAGAGACTTAAGATTTCCAACAATGCTCTCCCTGAAGGCAAGGCCAGGATATGCCAGGAAGGCTCTGGAAGAGTAATCTGCACTTTGGCAACACCTACCCTAAATATCATTCTCAAGAGAAACATTTAACTGTTTTACTGCAGAACAGGCCTGGGATCCATCTAGCGTACATTAAAGGTGTAAAAAATAGAATGGCAGGTCCAAAATTTATAGCATACCACCCATGAAGACACAGTCCACCTTGGACAGACACAATTCAGAAACAGCACAGAATCCGAGCCAATTTGTATTTTCACAAAGTTAGTATAGTAACAGATTGACAGAAAAGGGCTTTTTATGACAAGGCTGAATAATGTTGGTTCCTGTCAAAGGCAATGAGGGCAGGTGTTATTCAACAGTCCACCCACGATGCATAAAATACATCATCTGAGTTATGACAATATTTGGATGAATTGTTCTCAACGAAAACCCCTAGAGCTCTCCAACCTTAGCCCATTACTGTAAGCATAAAATAAAAGTAGAATCACTTTTCAAGTGGAACGGTTTTGGCAACACATTAAAACTGAGTCCACATACTAAATCAGCTTGAGACATAAATGCATTTTCCCCTTAAAATCACAGATAGGTTGCAGTTTCAAACAGAAGTTTTAAAAAGGCAAAACACATTAATGACCCATCCTTCACTTTACTATTGAATATGATTTGGCCCAGTGTGCAGTGATTTGTACCAGGAACTTAAAATATATCTTCACCTGATATCCTATATATTCCCTTTGAATGTGAAGTTATTTTAATCAGGGGAAAGCTAGTTTAGCATAAAGCAATTTCCTGATAGTGGACTCAATAGCTGAGTATGTATTTATTCCTGTTTCAAGACTGTTTGCTGAAGAAGGAATAAAAATTAACATCTAGTTAAATATAATACTGCATGTGAGTTTTAGTTCATCTTTTTCCTCAAAATTTCACCCAGCACAACTGAGACCGGTTGCAGGACTATGTACCAGAGACAGAGGAGGACCATTCTTCCCAGGCCTATTTCTTCTGCATTGTCTGCTTAGATCTTGGACGTACAGGCCCAGGGGTCAGAGGCAACACTTACTCTCTCTCCTTCTCCATCAGGAGTGCTGAGAGTGCAGAAGGCTGAAAACTTGGCTTTGCAATAACAATACTATTGCTCTAATTACATTTTTTTAGAAATGATAAACTAGTTGTGCTGAAATTGTAGAGATAATAAACATTGCATTCTATATTGTGCCATCATCTTTTAAGCAGATGGCTCAGGTTATTCAGCAGATGTTCTGGTAGCACAATCTATTCCAGTGTTTGACTACAAGTAAATGGACTAGGTTGACCAATTCTTAAAGAATTCATGAAAACTTCTTATGTTCAGACTATTTCTCAACAGGAATATTTATGTATTACTAGTTTTCATGTGTATATATTACTGCTTCCATCCATGTTCTCTTAGCCTTTTAGACATATATTAGCTTTCCCAGAATAAAGTGCCATCACCTCTGCAAATCTCATCTGTAAAATGTAGGAGTGAAAATTATGGTAGGAATTTCTTATGTAAAGTGTAAAGTTCAAAGGTCTGAGATATGTAGGATTCAGTGGAATATATTTGTTGGTTATATTCAGATCTGATAAAAGAATGTTTATGACATAAGCTAGAAACAATTTTAACTACTTATAAAAGTGTTGTACTAATTTACTGCTTATAATGGCAGATAAGAACACAGGAAATTAACTTTTCAAGTCAGTATACTTATATTACTTTTACTTTGGGAGAAAACATGGTTCTCTGTAGGACAGCTAAGAGATGAATATTTTCTTTTTATGACTGAACTAAGAGCTACAAAAAATAGACACTGCCACCAACCAGGAGAAAAGTGTACAAACAGAAGCAGAAACAGAACTTTGGAACCAAGTCAGTGGAGTTCTAATAAATAAAAATTTTCTACTAAATAAAGATCTGGCCAGTCATCCAACATTTCTCCCAGAGGTAGAAATAGCATCACAAGAAGAAACTATTTAGTTCAGCAATGTTAAGGAAACTGATGATTGTATTTTCATCATCATAACAACAGTAATTAAAAAAAATCCTCTGCTTGGCATTTTAGGAGCTTTTTAATTCAAATAGTTTTAAGTTAGGAAACATACTATATTTTGAAAGTTTTGGGTACAGATTTGATTTTCCAACTTCCTTTCGTTGTTACATTTCAGACTGTGATACAGACAAAAATTTCCATTCAACCTCAATTTTAGCATTATGGCTTGTAAATGACTTAATTCTAGATCATTTATAACTCATGGCATTGGATGCAGTTAGAGTATAAATGCAGATATTTTAGTGAATCTGTATTTTGCTGACACAACTACTTTCTCCACCATTAGCTATTTTTACATATACCTGTGATAGTCAAGTGATGAAATATGGCAATGTAGAATACAGTGAGACAGTCCTTTAAAATGCCCTTGTGACTCTTGGTCCTCATAAATGCCATAAACCTTAAAGCTAATCCTGTTTCCATTGTGTACATGCTTTCATTCTTATACTGCTGCTTTTAATAACACCATGAACTAGAAATGATAATTTGATAAAGAAAAAAAGTATCTCTTTAAGTACACCTGTATCCTTTGCCTGTATTTGCTAAATACTGTGTGAAATGTGAAGTTCTATTATCAGTACCCTTTTTATGATGTATCTGGGGAGCTATTCACATGTTTAAAATTAAGCACATTCTTAAGTTTGTCAATGAACTGATGCTTATACCTGTGAAAGATTCTGCTTTCAGAGGAATCAGAGCTTGGGGACTAGAAAACGGGAATCACTACAATATAGAAACCATTATTTTCAATACAACATTATAAATTATTGCCGTTTGTGGATCACTCATCCCCAGAGAAACTTGAAAACAGAATTGAGCTAATAGATATAATGGCCACACCTGCAGATGTGGTACAGGTTTACAAGCATCCCATACAAAGCCTATAAATTTCCCTTCTGAAAATTCCCTTCCCCCTCATGTGCACAAATCTGCAGGTTGAATAGCACTCAAAAGTCCAGGTGGTTTACTTCAATGAAACATTAAAAAACCCGCAATATCTAAATGGGAAAAAAGACCAGCTCGGTCGTTGAGCCCAGAGATTGTTGCAACTGCCAAAACCAGAATAAAACGATCTTTATTATCACTTTATACTCTCACTCTTTTTATTTCGCAGCAGAATCATCCATTTTTATTCTTGATAGACTATACAAACTGCATGATGTCTTTTAATGTATCAAACCTATTACTTTACTCAGTTGATAACAAGTCCAGCTACACCTATCCAAAAGACACTGTTTACTCCTATTCTTTTCCCTGTCTCTTTGGAACAATAATTTTTAAACACACCTTTGGTTCACTATTGCTATTTTTATGTTTTCGGTGACTATTACAAAATACTTCAAGGAAATTAATATCATGGAGTTAAAAATCTTTTTCTATCAGTTTTTGAAAGATGATGACTACAATGTAATCCGACACAATGCTACAGAAAAGATTGACTCATATTCCTTTAAAAGACTTGTATCTAACTCATTTATAACCTTGGTTAATAAGACTAGCCTGACTAGAAACTGCAAGATTTCCTCTCAAGCTCAAGAAGAGCTCTTCTGCATTCTTTCCTGCTAATGTTCATAAAGAGTTTAAAATAACAAAAACCAGATTTTTGTCTGCTGTTTCAATTAATTGTTCTAATTATAATTTAATATTACTCTTTCAATCTCTGTCTGCTGTTAAATCACCTAGAAATCTATGCAGAGTCTCTACTGTTGAAGTCAAGCAATGGTTAGTACACAATTAACTGTATCTAACTAGAGTAGTAGGACAGATGCTTACTTCTGAGCAGCTTTGTTCTCTGCTATTTGATTGTACCTTACAGAGGACACAATGTCTATTTGTTCACCCAATGAGGGGTGCTAGGGATCAGCGCCTGTCCCAGCATAAGTAAACTGCTGTAGGAGGCATTCTGCTGATGAACTGTTTGAAAAGCACAAGAAGCCCAGCCAAATATGTGGGGGTATACTAACCTGGGCCACCGATTCACTTCAGTGAAAGTGGAGCATTAGAAAACAATTCTTACCCACCGGACATCTTTCACTTTCATACCAGTCCTTCCTCTCCACTCCTAATCTCATTCTACTCAGTGAAAGTATGGCAGCTAAACTCACAGCTTTGAACAAATGACTGTCCATTAGCCCATTTCAGGAACATGCTAATGCAAGCAGATTGCTTCTGGACTTGTACATATGCAGATTTTGTGCTACTACTTCCTATGGACTTGGGGCTCTGCACAGCATCACATTGCACCATGAACACATACTAAAGCAATTTTACAGGCAAGGAAACTAGGTGCCTATGGATTAATAGGTGCTCAAGGAATGAGGCATAGTTTATATGCAAACTGCTCTTCATCCTAGACTCCTAAACTGCACCTCAGGAGAAACTAAGGTACGTAAATCCAGTCTTGAATCTGAACCTCTGTGCTTTTCAAATTTGCCTAAAGTGCCTAGCAAAACCATAGATTAGTGCCACAAAAAGGACAGGAGCAAAAATATTTTTCAGTAGTGAAATATTACAACACTAGGCTAAAAAGAAAGCATTTGGCCAAAGGAAAAAAAAAGCAACACCACAAAAAAAAACCCAAAAAACCAAAACAAAAACCAAACAAACCCCACAAAAACAAACAAACCAAACAAAAAAAAAAAAAAAAGAAACAATAACAGCAACAAAAAAAAAAAAAACAAAAACAAAACCCCAGAAAAGAATAAGAAAAAATCCCAAACAACCAAGAAGCAAAACAACATTAGTGAGCTAGTTTATCAAAGCAGCTTAAAGCAGCTCCAAAGAAGCAAGTCTGTCAGCAAGAGAGTTTTCCCCTATAACTGATTCCCAAGTTTAGAGCTTTCAGGCTATCAGCAAAAGGAACACAGGTTGTCACAACCTAAACAGAAATTTCTAACTCAAACCACATAACATGCTTGTTTTTCGCTTACAAGGTGTTTCATTCTGCTGCACAAGACTCACTTTTAACTACCAGAAAAGTCCTTTTATAGCTCTTACTAGTTTAACGTGGGACCAGCCTTTTAGCCGGGAGCTACTGCCTTCCTGCTCCATCCTTGCCTCCTTGCTTTAAATTAACCTCTTCATTGCCACTGCTCTCAAAGCATCTTTGAGTGTACAAATTTTCTTTTTTGAAATAGCCTCAATTTATCATTCCAAGAAGAGAAATATTACAGGTATGGGAAATATTAATTGTAGGTAATATTTCTGAACAGACTATAAGTTTTGAAGCAGACTGTTGTGAGTCTGTGCTTGCCATGGCACAGACTACGCCAGGAGACGCTTTATCTAGTCACTTGAGAACTACCCAGAAGATGCCACTATTATTAAGGCCTAAGCTGAGGTAGATCCAGTAGGCAAGTAAAACAAAAAAGAAACATAGCTAGCAACCTTCACTTCCTCACCATTATTTTTCTGAGATTCAGTTGCTCTCTGAACACTTTTCTGTTCCACCTAATCTCTCAATCAAGCTACGAAGTTCAGCTTTCCAGGCCTTCTCACTTCACCAGTATCATACCACAGGCAGCCCACTGGGAGTTCTAGCTTTCACTGGGGCAACAGGAAGGCTTTGTGGGTTTTCCTCAAGGTCACTGAGGTTTCTAAAAGGATAGATAGAAATCCAGAGGGATTTACCAGCAGCCTGATAGCCACTGATTTTGGTGCAAGCCATTGTTGTGAAAATCCCAGTTTGAGCCTGTTTCCAGCTGTTGGCACCTAAATCACTTTAAAATAGGATTGTATAAGAGTACACAATAAGGTCATTTAAAGAGATTAAATAAGCTTTAAGCAACATAAAACTATAAAAACTACAAAAGCAGCTGTTAAATGATAGTAGATTTTGGACACAAACTACAATAGCTACGATGCTTTTTAACTGGCCATTTAGGTAAGATAGAGATAGATAAAAACCAGTAACAAAAACCAAAACAAACCCAAAAACCAAACCAAAACCCAAATAAATATAATATTCTTCTAAGTAGAAATCTATAACCAGAATTTTAAAAGTCATAAGAATGAACTTTTTCTGTTATCTTCAAAATAAATAATTGCACACTATTTTTCTGTTATTTTTCTCTTAGCTATAGGTAAAAAAATTATTTGGGCAAAACTTTAAAGTAAGTATCAAATTACAAATTAAGTCAGACAAAGAAGCTCTCTGCTGATGAGGTTGCAATCTATGTTCAGGAAAAAACAATTCTGGTTATCCAATAGTTTTCCTAATTGGATAAGAGCCTCTAGATACTGCAAATAAGGTTCAGTGAAGTTTTGCCAAAACAGTGGGTGAGATTAAGTACACTAACATCAGTAACAAATCCTGGCATTCCAGTTTTTCTAACCATTGAGGAATGCTCCCTGGATTTTCTACAATGACATCTATAAAATGTGTTTAATAAAATAAACAGCTATGGGTTTACTTATTGCTTAATTAATATTTTTCCTATTTTTTTTCTGAAGGGTTTATATTTTATCTACTTTCTCATTGCTTTAGGCTCATGTCTGATACAATTTTAGAATGACATTTTTTTGTCATAACAAACACTACAATTTTGCAGTTTTAAAAGTCTCGGATTTTTTCCTTACAAGCATTATAGTTGTGCAGTTTTAAACTGTCAAATGAGTAAAGATCTGTCTTATTTTGGAAAGACAATGTAGAAAAATGTTTTTTAATGTCCAAGATTTATATAAGCACATTTAGTACAGGTTTCACGTAATCCAGGAGTACTTAAATTCCACACATTTCATTCATTTCTGTACCAGAAGCTGCTTTCATTTTCCTTGTTGCTACATTTATGCACATCTAATCTTTCATTGTGTTCACATAAAATTGATAATTATATTGGCATGAAGTTTAAATTCCCTTCCTAGTCAACACAGAAAGTCTCAGAATTTGATAATACACCAAACTTGGAGGAGAACCCCCATAGAATGTTCAAAAAAATGCCCTCTGTGATTTTTACCAGCTGCAGCTAATGAACCCTGCATCACTGGTCACTGCCTCCTCTGTTCTACTAACAGTGCTGTTTGTGCAGATGCATTGCAGGGTCGAAATGATCTTCATTTAAGGTCAGACTGTCTTTATTTTTGTAGAGGGTTGGGATTTTTCTCCTAGTTGTTTTTCTAAAACCCAGGAACCTTGTAGCTGACCGGTTTGCAGTTTATTCTCAAAACCTGTTGTACCAGTGTGATTGAAAAGGCAATGAACTGTAGCACTGAAATGAATGTCTGGGGGCAGAGAGAGGTGGGAATGTCTAATGTGGCTTCCTTGTCAGAACTGACATGACACAAATGTGTTGTTTTCAGTCAAGCAAAATTCTGAGCCTCTAGGTAAATATTCATATTTATTTTGGGTAAAAGGGTAGTTTCTAGTCAGGCTAAGCATTTAATGAAGTATGTAATAATTAGGAGACTACTTAAAAAGAATGAAAAGCAGAACTTTTTCTGGTCATAAAATTTTCACCAGTCATGAGCTTGATCTGAAACAATAAGCTTCAAGGATCTCAACAATAAAAAGTGTATCAGGAGGTGACAAATTCCAGCTTTTCATGGGACTTGGAAAACTGGGGTGTGTTTCAGAAATCTAGATCTACAGCAGTTTTAATTTTAAGATAAGTATTTGAGAGTTAATTTTTAAATATTTCAACAATGAAAAAAGTGGATTTAACAAGAGTTTTGTAACAAGCCTCAATTTTGGTTTGAGCTTTTTTAAGCTATGCCATGTGCATGATATACATAACACAAAAAAACAGTCACAGATGAATAGTAAGGATTGCTATTATTGAAAAGAATACACACTGTAGACCCTGATATGCAGCCAAATTTGGATAACCTTATTTACAGAAGTTTAAATCCATTTTTCTATTAAAAAAATCCTGAAACCAAGAACAGGGCAAATAAACAGTGAGAGATGCATTTAGAATTTCTTATAAAGTGGCTGAAAACCGATGCATCAACAACTACAGAAACTTGAATACAAATGCTACCATTTTGCTCAGACTAATTTACAACTGATTTTATAAACACAAATAAAATTATATTTTCACTTTAATTCACTATTTCTAGTACAAGTGTAGAAAAAGCCATAAAATACCTCAAGTACTACAGCTCCAGATGGAGTTTTTAGTGTTTCAGCCACATCTTGACACAACTATCCAAAGCCTGATCTTGTCAAAATGCATAAATCCAGGCTTTCTCCTACATTCTCTCAACAGCCTATAGGTATGTTTTAATCACTTCATTTGGATGAAGCCTCAAATTTATGTCACACCCACCTCACTGAAGTTAAAATGTTACAATCCATTAGGCCTGCTTTAAAATGCAATTATTAGAAATTGCTGTTGTTGGTTTTGTTGGGTAAACATTCCCTTCATTCAGCTGTTATCTAACAGTAGCATATACTGTGCCACTACTGTCTATTATACTTCACTGATTTTAATCTGTCAGGATTCATATGGTTCACAATATATTTTCTTCCTAAACAGGCCTACTTCACCCTTATGCCTGCTATCAACTGCGAACAAAAACAATATTTCAATTAAAAATTGAGAAATTAAAGAGCAATTTTAACTTCCTTAAATGATAGTTTTGTAACTTTTGCTTACTGTCATGGGTTCAGCAGTAGCAGTCACTTTTCTCCTTCTCAGTAGCTGCTGCAGCACTGTGTTTTTGACTTTTGGCCTGGAAACAGCACTGATAACACCAATGTTTCGGTTACTGCTTAGAACGTTTTGGTCTGGCCAAGGACTTTCTGAGCCTCATGCTC
>JAOEHX010033762.1:0-43616 GCA_025448015.1 Bolborhynchus lineola | reverse complement strand
CCACCTGAGCCATGCCCCTGCAGCCTCACCATCTCGGAGACCTGGCTGTCCCTGCAGGTCAGGGGTGCTTGCTTTCCTGGCTGTCCCTGCAGGTCAGGGGTGCTTGCTTTCCTGGCTGTCCCTGCAGGTCAGGGGTGCTTGCTTTCCGCCTGCCTGCCAGGGCCCTGAGGGCATTGCCAGACCTGTCTGTCCTTGCCCATGGCCCAGGACACCATGTCAGTCCCTCTGCCACCCCATGAGGAGCTACCACTTCTCCTGGTGTCCCAACCCACAGCCAGGCAGTGCTGCTCTTTGGCACTGTTAAACCATGAGTTGTCTTCAAACCACACTGCTAATGTTCATTTGCAGAGCAAGAAGGATTTCATAAGCGAGATGCAGCACAAAGCCTAGGGGTACGCCTTGCTCTTCTGCATGGGAAGAAGAGCAAGGGCAGGCTTGTCCACAGCTTGCAGGGGGACAGGGGGCAGCGGAGCTGGCTGCTCCTTTGGTGTGCCCTCTGCAGCTTCACCACTGACTTCTTCCAGGCATTTCTCATTGCTACATCTCTCAAGTGCTGATGAAGGAGCTGTTACCATTTTCCTTCTTTAATGCACAGTGGGAGTAGGAGGGATTGAGGTTGTTTTCTGCTGTCAGACACTGCTTTCAGTGCCAGGAGCCCCACTCTAGCTCTGTTCAGTTACTCTGAGTCAGTGTCTGACTTTCTCCTGAGCCATTTCTGTCTAATCCTCCCCCCTAACCTTCAGGAAAAAGTTATCTTTCTCCTCCACTGCTCACCTCCCCCTCACCCTTTAAATGAAAACTCATTCACAGGCTTTCAGTCCTTAGCAGAACAAAGAGAACTTTGAGAGACTTAATTACTGAAGATGTGCTGCAGTAAATACAGAGATTATTGATAGCAGATTTAAACCTGAGTGAGTAAAATCCTTGCATTTTGTGTGTGGAAAAACTATGGCTTTGTGGGTCTCAGATAAAGCTAATTGAAAGAAATCAGTTACTTCAATGAGCACTACTGTCCGCTGCTAATCAGAGCTGTTATTTCAGAAAAAACACTGATTATGCTCATTAAACGAGTTACTTCCTACATGGTAAATCAGTGGTACCTTCAATAAAGTACTTATTCATGTTCCTTTTTTCTATTTTTTCTATTGCAAAAACTTCATGAATTCTGTATAGCAAAAAATTCTGTGTAACATGTGCTACAATATTGTATATTTAAATATTTCGGTGTGACATAACCGAAACAAGTAATGAACAAGAGATGTGATGAGTGACCACCTCATTGCAAACCTTTCTGTCTTCCTTGTTGCTCAGTCTATAGGAATAAGAATAATGATCATTTTGGCAAGAAATGATGCAGTTAACGGTTAAACTGCCATGAGAATAGACCTCCTCTATATAGCTGTCTGCCTTTGCCTCCCTGCAGGGCATAATGCACGCGTAAGATCCCTTCATAAGGAACACACACTTTGCTGTGCGTGAGATTTATGTAGTAAATTTTACTTGTGGCTGGAAGCCTTCTGTTATTAATGATTATAACTGTTAGGGTGTGTGAGCCATAGCTGCCATTCCCACAGACAGCAGTCCTTCGCCCCCATCTTGACATCCCCTCAGTAGCAGCATCCCTTTAGCAGCTCAGATTCACAGGTTTCTTCAGCTCATCCTGTTCTTTCCATCCCATCTTTGCTTCTTGCTCTTGTCAGGATGATCCTAGCTCTGCCCTGTCTGCTGCCCACTGCTGGCTCTTGACCTAGAAATAGGTGGTGTAATGCAGTTTGCCAGTACTGCTTTGCAAACCATACTTGAAATGGTTCTCCTTGGTGTATTTTATGTTGCTGCCATTGCCCAGCTATCAGTGCTTGGAATAAGCAGCAGTTCTTTTCCAGATTGTCCGTGAGGAGTCACAAGGTTTTTTGCCAGTTGTTTTCAGGCCAGGTTAGATATTATCTGCTTTTAAAATATAATTTCCAGTGTTCTTCCTTCAAAGGCAAACTCACCAAAATAAAGTTGTTTAAGCTTCTGTTTTTATCCTGAAACAGTAGACCTTGTGTATTATAGCATACCTTGGGTACTCCAGTGGATGGGTGTGTGTCAAGTCAGGTTGACAAAGAAAGCATCAGGGAAGATACAAGCTATTCAAAAACGTACGTGAGACACGTACCAAAGAAACAGTTTTCTGGGGCTACAGGGAAAGTCATGAATAGTGATGCAGAAAAAGACAACTGTAGAAGTGATTAGCCTCTATATGCAGAAAGTGCTAACCAGCTTCCCTGTCCTTCAGGTTTCTAATTGAGTGGAAAAATGAATAGTATTTTGAAAATCAAAGGGATAGTGGGTGGCATCCTCACTGATGCTCATTTACTTGTTAGAATAAGGGCTTGCAGGTACTTTAGGCTTTCAGTCACCAAGTATTTCAAGGCCATACTTGGTGATTGAACATCAGAGGGTGTCAACAACCTGTGTTCCATGAGCTTAGTTAAATTCAGAAGTATTCAGTATTTCTTTCTGTCCCCAACATTTGCTGCATGTTTGGAGTGCAAATCCAGCCTCCTGAGAATGAGCCAACCTTGTCCAGTCTCCACTTCTCCTGGACCTTTTTCTCCTGGGCCCTGTAGTAGATGACCGTGTAGCCAGTGTGTCTTTGCAGTGGGACACCATGTCCTTTGGTGGAGCATATTGCCAGACCTGAGAGGTAATTTTAGCTCAAACAATGGCCTCTTATGTTGCCAATCTGATAACAGGCATCCTGATTTACGGAGATGGCTATCTATTTTCTGCTTTGTGCACTGTCAGTCTTTTGCATGTTAAAAAACATACACTATTTATATAAGAAACAAAATGGAAAAAATAAGTTTCATTCTCGTTGAGAACTTGTCAACTTAGATTACCAAACGTCGTATGTTTTTCCTGCCTGTGATCATTTTTTGCTCTGTGAACTTGTGGGGGAAGCTCTGTGAAGCATCTTGAGGAGAGGAAGCTGCTCACTTGCTGCCCTGACCTCGAAGAGTCTCCTGTCAGTCCTTCCCCAGTGTGCTTCCTGTGTTTTCCCACTGCAGAGCCCTTCCTCTGGGGACCAATCACATTGGGCTAATGCAGCTTCTGCCTCAGAATGCGCGAAGTCGGCTCAGTCTCTGTGGAACTCAGGAGGTTTTTAGCTGTTAGCTCTTTGCTGTTTGCTGAGCGGTGTCAGTGTAGGAGCTTCTCCCTTTTGATGTGGAGAGTTAAGGATGAGTTCCCAAGCACAGAGATGCAGCCTCTGGTGGTCTTGCCACTGACTTCTAGCTGAGTGTTTGGTGTTACAACAAGCTGCTTGGGGCACGCTGGCCACCCTTTGCACATCAGCTCCAGCTCAGTTTGGAGAAACACTGGTAGCACAGGGCAAGGACCATAATCCAGAGAGATACCCATGCTGTCATTGGTCTCTGGGTGTCTCAGCTCATGTCCTAGGCTGCAGTCTTAACAAACTCAAGTTCTCTTAATCCTGCAGCCGATGCTACTCTATCTATAAAGCATCCCATTGCCTATTCATGAGACTAAAAGCCTCCAAAATCCTACTCGTACAATTAAAATCACTCCAGCTCAGTAGCATGCAGCTACTCATGCCTGCCCCCCCAAACACTCTGAGGTGTAGGCAGAGATCGGCTTTGCTTGTGCTGCAGAAACAGCTGTTTAGCAGGAGCTGTCTCATGCTTTTGCACCATTGTGTAGTAATTAAAGGCTAATCTTACAGCTGCCTTAAATGGCAAAATGGAAGCCAACTCTGCTATCTTCAGATATTTTTACTTAATTAAATAGATTGCAGTGTAGCACGCCTTTAAAATCCCCTTTTCAAATAAGTTCTTTGCTGTTGGACCACTTAATAGGCATCCTATAGTCTTACTACATGTTGATGCACTGACAGCTTTAGAGTTTTATATGGTATATGAGAGTATCTTGCCAGCATGAAGCAATGGCATCTGTGTTACAAGACTGGTAATACGGAGTCTCAAATTGAGTCCCTGTTAGTAAGAGCACAGCATCCCTTTGCAAGCTTAAGGAAGAGGAAATTAAATCTAAAAGTCTTTACATTTCAGATATTGAAAGATGGTGAAGGTCTATCATGAATTGCCTTGGGGTGGGGGTGGGGAAGAAAGGCATCCACTCCTTTTTTCATGCAACTGAACATAATTATTTAGAAATCTGAACCCTCTCCTTGTTGGACAAAGACTGCAGGATTAAGCTGTACTGTCCCTCATTGAAAGTCTGCTGCAGTATCAAGGTGTAATGTGATGAGATCAAGACAAAAAGCAGTTCACACCGCCTTTCTCTTCCTTTTTTGGGTGGAAATTCTGTGTTACTCAAGCAGCATTTGATGTTTGGTGCAGTCTGTTCCTCACCCCTCCGTACAGAGAAGAAATTGTCACAGATTTCTCAGCCTTCTGAACGTGACTGATCTTACAACAATATGGTGGTTTTTCATTATTGTCTTCAGTACTCCTAAGAAGGTCTGTAGGAGAGTTGGATTTACTGTAGTGGCGCTAAGTAGTTTAACTTAATCCTGAATAAACAAACAGATGCCCTTACCAAGGACCTGGCATCTGGGGCTGTCAACATTTATTACTGCAAGGCTCAGAAGAGATAAAATTACCATTAGCCTTCACAGAAAGACCGTGGACATGTTTTGAAAGGAATATACTTAGAACTGCAATCTAGCCTCCCAGAGACGCTAGTTTGGCTATTTAGATGCCTGTATTAGTAATGACACAAACAAAATGCTGCTTTCTTCACTTGATTTGTGCTTCAAAGTTTGCATTTTACGTGTTTGTGGTTCTTCCCTGCAGGGCAAGGCTGAAATAGGTGTGTGTTTACACTTGTAAATACATGCATTTACAGTTGCGTGTCTGTGCATCCTACTATGAGTTTATGCTCAGAGTTTTCTCCATGGCTTCCACTGGTTTCTTCTAAAACCATCTCCATTAAAGAAACAAAATGTCATTTAGTAATTAACTGAGGTTTGGTAGAGAGCAGCCATATGGCAGTGTGCTGCTGCTCCTAAGCAGGCTGGGGTGCAGCGCCCATGCACTATCAGGTCCAGGGGACTGCGTTGGGCATCTTTATTACATATGCCAGTGTAAAATGCCAGGGTCTAGAATTACTTAAGCTTTTAGGTCATCAGTTTTAAACCTGTATCCATCAAAAGCCCTAAATCCACAACTGCATGCTTTGTTTCATGCAACAAGGTGGTGAGTTTGCTTCCCCTGTGACCATCATTCTTGTGAGTAGTTTAAATAGAGAACCTCAAGCCGAAATTTCATCCCAAAGAAAGGTATTTAACAGACTTTGCATATTTCAAACTGAACTTGTAATAAAAATAATAGGTTTAAAATTCACTTAAGGGTTTCTCAGAGGGGGACCAGCCCCCAGTGATACTTGGATTGCAGTGGGTGGACTCATATTCCATATGAGCCTGGGGTTAAGAGTCATACTGCAGTTCCTGTGAGACACAGTGCTTTCTGAAGAGTTCTCTTTTCCTCCAACCCATATGATGTTTCTCTTTTAGTAAATCTAATACTTTCAGGGCTCTTCCAGGAAGGCTTGTGCAGAAGGGTTGTTGACTGCTGCTGCTTGCACCATGCAGAGTGTGTGTTTTGCATATGAAAGGCAAATACTTGGTGGAGCTTTATGCCATCCCCAGGTCTCATTTCCTATTCATAGAAGTCCTTCCCTAAAAAAACCATGTGTGTGTATATATATACGCACACACACACACATCTCAAAGCAGTTCTATCTTCTTGAAAGGTTGGAGAGTCATGTGTGATGTATTCAAGCTGTGACTTAGAGTGAAGTTTCCCAATAATGTATTAAGCTGAATGGGTTTTGGGAGGGTTGAGTCATGCACAAGAGGGGAAGGTGACTTTCTGGTCAAGCTTGTCATGAACAATGATGCCTGACAGACTGGAGGGTATTTTTGTTAAAAATTCTTCACCAAGATCTCAGGCATTAGGGTTTTGGGTTTTTTTTTTGAGAGAGTACCTGTAGCAGGAATCTGAGTACTGAAACTCAGAAATGTCTCACTGCATCGGTGGAGTTTGGGTTTTGATTGCCTATTAAATTGCAGTTAAAATTTCTTTCTAAAGTACTTCTTTCAAAGAATGTCCGTAGAACACAGATTTTGAATTGCTCAGAACAGTTTGGATAAAACATTTGGAAACTGTGAGATTTCCTCTCAGCAACTTCTGAGAGCTCTCCAGTCTGCATTGCTTGTGTTTTCTTCTTGCTCATGCTTGGCAGTACCCTATGCCAGAGGTAACTGAATTAAAGTCAATAGGCTACATTATGTCCCAAGGACTTGACCTGCAGTAATTGTGGTATGTAGCTGAGCAACCTCACAGGACTCCCAAGGAATGAACTGTGCAGAGGAGCCAGCATTTACTCCTCTTTTTTACAGGGTTTTTAGTAATTTGTTGCCAGTAAACTGCTTCTACTTAGTTTTTTTCCAGTTCTTGCTCGGTTCTAAACTGTAGCTGTTCTTTAGTTTCCTGTTTGAGGAGAAGCAAATGCGGGCTTGTGCCCTGGTCCCCACATACTTGTGGTCCAGCAGGAAGCAGAAAGGGGCTACTTACAGCTCTTGTTCAGAAGCCCACCATACCAGAATCAGTCTTCATAGAATCATAGAATGGTTTGGGTTGGAAGGGACCTTAAAAGTGATCTAGTTCCAATACTTCTGTCATGTGTCGTGGGCAGGGACACTTTCCACTACACTAGTTCTTTATAGACCTTCTGATCATATGATAACTTTAAAATATGGCTTTAACCTCCTAAGGTTCCAGAAAATAAATTAGTCTTGAAAGGGACTGAGTTGCTCATTGGTTGAAGGAGACAAATTACAGTCCAGGTCAACGTTTTGACAAAAAACGGCCTTTTTTTTTGTTACTTTTTTTTTACTGCATGTTTACCAAAGCAAGCAACTTTTTAGTTTTCCTTTGAGTGAGTTATTTGCATGGAATTCATATTCTGTGCTGCTTTGTGTCCTGAGCTGAAAAGAGTCAGTTCTTCCAAGGCCAGATTTACCGCTGAGCTTTGTGAGGGAAATAATTATTTTCGGAATAAAGTGACTTTTATTTCAGATCAGTGTGTCTGCAGGGAGAGTGGAACTATTCCAGTGCAGTTTATTTTTCGATACCTTTTCCCATTAACTTCTCCATATAAAAAGGGCATCCATTCTAGCATTCTTCAGGAGCTTTGCCATTAACGTTTGAACTGGAGGCTTGTCAGGAGAACGGTTTATTGAGCAAACCAGCACCACCACTACACATAGGGTTATGGTATGTCACGGTACAGAGTTACAGGGTTTTGTCGCAGGTACAAATCAGTGTTATAAATAGCTTACAGGAAAACCTTTATTTTGTGCAAAAAGAAAGCAAAGATTTTTTTAGGCTTTCTCCTTGGACTACACTGCTAGAAAGAAAAGCAGTTTGGCAATGGGGCCTTAAACATTTAAAAAGTACTACTGAGCAAATCCATGATGCCTGCTGGTGATATATAGGAGGGGAACCAAACCCCTGTAGTATTCGTGTGCTTCCTTACTTTTTATGTGAATTATATCTGTTAGGACCTATAGGTAGTGACTTCTGTGAAGCTGCATTTTCTCATTCCATTAATGCACAGATTTTCATGTCTCTTGTCTCTGTGTAAGATGCGTAAACTTGGAAAAGGTCTGTAGCTTTTAAGTTTCTAAAATAGCTGCTTTGAGAGGTACGAAATTTCCGCCTGCAAAAGGTGAACTCTCTCCTTTGATGTCTTCCCTATGAGAAACACAACCATTAAACTGCTCCAGATGAGACTAGTATTGTTGGGGGCTCCACTATATGAAAGCACACCTTCTGTGGGCATTAGTTAAGTCCCCTGCTGGGCAGGTGCAGAAGCAATCTCAGGAAGAGCCCACAGAAAAGGTCTGAAATGTATAAACAGGAGTTCGGGTTTGTTTTGTGATGCTAGAGTTACATAAGGGAATTATTGCTTAGTCCACTGGCTTCTTCTTCACAAAACACTTTTGTATTTCCTGACTTTTTATAAAGGGGAAGCTGATAGACAACAGAAAGAAACGAAATGAGGGAAAAGGTAGAAAAGGGCATTTTGGGCTCTGACGTCAGCAAATTTATCTCCTTGACAGGGTAAAGGCAAGGACTGCAAAAGCACAGATAGTAGAAATGAGCTGTAATTAGCCAGCTCCATTGAGGGAGGACTTGGGGTTTCTGCCTCTGAACAAGTTGCTGGTAGCTGAGCATGTGGTAGCTATTGTTCACTGCTGTGCTCTCCCTCTGAAGCAGCTCTGTGTTTTCAATACTTAATGAACTACAGACTGTTGTGATCCTGTTGCAGCTGGCTGTTAATCATTATGGGCTCTTTTCAGGTTTGGGTTTGGAAATCTGTGAATCATCACACTCGTTTTATCTTTAGCTTTGTGTACTGGTTGTTCAGTCGTCCCTACTGTTGCACAGAAAGTGCAGAGTAGTTAGCTGACTGTTTAGCAGGGATCTGCTATTTCATTCCATGGGTCTTTGCTATATAGTGCATAAGCAGGGATATTGGTGAACGTCTTTTTAGATAGGTGCAGTGTGAAATAATATGTGTACCTGTGTAGTGGGAGGAGGGAAAGAGATGGCAGCTCATTTCTCAACTTGAGAATCTGTTTGCATACACTTCAGACAAAAACTTGGCGAAAACCCCTTGCTTTCAAGCTTCCTGCAGGCTTTTTACTGCTGTTGAGCTTCTATGCTGACTAACCCTTACCACCACTGCAGTCTGTAGAAAACAAAAAGCCAACATGACATGATGCAGGATTGTGGTTGCTAGTCAGATGAGGAGGAGCTGCATCCATCATGACACCTAATGTGCTCCATGGATCCATCACCAGGAAGATGCCAGGCAGGTCTTGTGAGGCTGTATTGCATCTGTATTTGGCATTAGAGAAATATCATTGTAATGTTGTGGCTGGTTTTGGTGCACCACATTGAAGAAGATAGAATGTTAATTGCAGGAGTGAATAAAGGGAAGAGATTAAAAAAAAGCTCACTGTGGAAAATAGGAGGTCTTTGAAGTGATGTTTGGGTTGTGATGGTAGAGGAAACAAAACAGTGTGAAGCATTATACTGCAGTGAAGGAGAGAAAGTGCTGGGGTGCAGCTGAAGTACAAGCAGCAGGTGAACATGTCCTAAGTGTTGCACAAGGATTACTTAACAGCAAGATCAGAGGTACTGAAGATTTGAGACACCTGTAGAAAGAAGGTGGAATTGGATGTTATTCCAGCCATCCATCACAGTTTTTCTTAAAACTGTTGGAAACCTGTTTCCATCACTCTGAAATGAACCAGGCCTTTTCCAACCAGTGTCAGTTTATTAGAAGTTCACAATTACATCCATAAATTCTCTTCCATCTTTGCTTGGCAGAACTCCTCTGGGTTGTCTGGCTTCTGCAAGCTTAAAATAATTAATAGGTTTCTTGCTTCCAAGACTTCAGTTAAGCTGAGATACACTGATTTTTATGCCACAAGATACTGAAGTGTGAATCCATCTGCTCACCATGCAGTAGAGAAATAAAGGAAAGTAGTAAGGTAAAAGCTTGTCAAAGCTTGTCAGCTGAAGGATATTGGCAGCTGAAACCTCTGTGGTGGTATTTCTTCTCAATGTCCGTTCTTCCGTATACGTAGGTCCTTTCTAATTCCATGTGTGGTGGTGGTCCACTTTCCCTTTTTTGTCAAACTTTGAACATCTGAGTAGATAAACTGGAGAGGCAAAATGAATCAAAATCCATCACTTTAAAAAAAAAAAAAAATCAGAATGCTGTAAAAGTAGCTGAATTCACACAGTTTGCAGCATGATGTGAATTATTGCTGGCCATATTGGCTGGAAGCAGATTGTCCCTCTGAAATCTGCTTTTGGCTGTTGGTTTTGGAGACCTTTCTTGGTGGACATGTTTTTTTCTTTGTCAGAAGATGATTTGGTAAACTGCTGTGTTCTACTCACAGTGCAGTGTGCATGCCAGCATACTGTCAAATCAGACCTTGCTATGGACTTTTTAGTATCATGTAGGCCCGTGCAGCTTGTTAACAAATAAAAAAATTGCATAAAATAGTAAGGTCACTTAAATCTGAGGTTGAGGGGAAGCATATGTTTTGGTGCAGCCATTCCAGATTTCTTTCTTCTTCAGGTGCTTGACACTAAATTGCTGACATATTTTTGTTTTGTTTAACTTCCTCTCTGTTGCCAGGGGAGGTAGGGAGGAGGTTGTATTTTATTGGTGCCTCCCCTGTGACTTTGCCACAGAAATATTCTATGTATTGTACATACTTTTATTCCACTGTCTGAGAAGTGTGTTAGTCTGTCTGTGCAAAGGTCCATGTTAAAACATCTCTGAAGCAGAATGAGATGCCTCTGCTCTGGTGCACTGTTTTTAAAGCTGTGATCAAGGAGGGTATCAGGGACATGTTCATCTTCATGGCTCATAAAACCTCTCCAGCTCTGGAGAAGCTAAGTGTAGAGGAAAACTTTAACAAAATAACAGATATCTCTCTATCTTACATTGCTTTTTTTTTTTTTTTTTTTTTGGTGGACTTTATTAATCTGACGACATTTTGGAATTCTGCTTTTTTTGACTCATTACTCATAACTGATGTGTTTTTAACTCAGGCCAATCTTAATGCAAGCTAATCCTCCACATATAGGTGACTCCTTTCCTTAAATTTCTGAACTTCATGAAATCCAGCTATAAATGACAGAATGTGTTCCAGTACTTATATTACTAAATAGGGAAATAAATATGGTAATTTATTTACCTCTGTAGTAAGTTGGTCAATGGTGTGACTTTTAAAGAATGAACAAAATGCAGCCAACTTAATTAGTTGCATCCTGTTATTGCAGTAATACTCTTGAGTGGTAGTTGTGATTTCTCTCTCATTGCATACAGAAAACAAACAGAAGTTCTTTTCTCATTTCCTGTCACTAGATTTTGCAGTAAAATAGCATATACATTGCTAGTGGAGAAAGGAGCAGAAAGGCAGGTTTTAATTGAACCTCTGACACACCAGAAAACTTAAACCGCTAATAGTTTAGTGTGTGGCTCGCTTAGGAATACTCTGAAAGATGTGGTCCACTGGAAGAAGACTCTAGTAGAAGTTAGATACCGTGGTATAAACTCTGTCCAGTGTAATCATAGAATCACAGAATGGTTATTGTTGGAAAGGACCTAAAGATCATATAGTTCCAGCCCCCTCCTATGGGCAGAGATACCTTCCAGAAGACCAGGTTGCTCAAAGCCCCATCCAACCTGGACTTAAACACTGCCAGGGATGGAGCATTTACCACTTCTCTGGGCAACCTGTTCCAGTGCCTCACCACTCTCACAGTAAAGAACTTCCACCTTAATCAACAGTGATGACTCTTTATGTGCCAGTATAACTGGATGTGAGATGGAAAATATTATTTGCATGTGTAGTGTACCTAGAGACTGAGGAGAAGCAACCTTGTAGTCAGCTTTTCATATACTGGAAAACTGCAATCTTATGACCAGTGAAAGGGCTTATTCAACCAGCTGTAGAAGTGAACTAAGCCAGCAGGATGTGTCTTCCACAACAGTTTGTGTTTCAGCTTGGGCAAACTTGTAGAGATGATTTGAAATTCCTGCTGTAAGCCCCGAAAATATAGCAAGGATCCAACCTTTCTGTCCAGTAAAACCTTTTCACCTTGACCACAATATCTGAAAAATGGACTTTCCTACTCGTCCCCTTTTCAACTTTCAGTAAAAACAGGCAAGCTGAAGTTCAAGAGAGGGAGTTGCATGAGTGACTCTGTAGACACCACTAGGGTCACTGTAGAAACCAGGCTTTTGATTGAAGGTAGTCAGGTGTTTACAAGTTTGGGCAAGAGTAAAGTCCTGTAAATTAGGGAGAGAATGAATTTTTAAATTGATAATGGGCTGTAATGTGTATACACCAAGTGTAAGAGGTAATCATAATTTTGTAATTATTGTTTGCTGATGTAAAAAGTAGTAAAGGGAGAAGAACGTGTGATGTTTAAAACTGTACAGTTTTATCCTCGAATTCCCCCTTTATCTATTACACATTTTAGAAGCACTGCCTGTACTTGGATATTAAGCCCTCTGACCTCAGTGTTACAGATTAGCCACCAACTGAAATACTGGAAAAACACAAGAGGCAAAAGAAAATAGAAGAATCTGCTGTTTGCAGTTTCCGCAGTGTGAGTTCTGGTGCATGTAGGATGTCTGTCATCGTTTAATACTTTTTGTGTCGCTGTAAGGATAGTCATCTTGATATGAATAAGAGCATGTCTGTGCTGCATGTGACAGCATAGTGTAGCCTGTTAGATGTGAAAATAGCAATAGCAGTATGACTGTGGCAGCGGGATATTTTGTAAAAAAGGATTTATCCTCCTCAGTAGAGAACATCAGCCCACACCTCTGTGTTCCCAGTGGTACATCTCTTCTGGTAGCATAGTTAGCTGGGGTATCACGTAGGTGTCACACAGGCATATCTTTATCTTGAATTGGCAATGACTAAACTCACTGTCTCCCAATCATACAGGAAAATATGCAGGCAGTTAACTTCAGTGGTAAGTTAGTAGTTCATTGCTACAGTGTCCTTAACCCTGAAAGCCAGTGTAGCTGCTACCTATTCATGTAATAAGCTGCATTAACTTCTTTTATATTTCATGTGAACAGGCCACTGTTAAGTCTCAAATACTATGTCTAGCACTGGCAGTTCAGACTGAGAAGCTGTTTGTTCTTCTATTAATGACTTAAGTTTTATATTCATGAATTCAGATGTAGTAACTAGTCCCCACAAGGATTTTGGCTACACCAACTACTCATCTTGGGAATATGTTTCCTCAGAAAGATACCTTTCTGTGCAGTCCTCCTGTATGTGTCTGGACCCCTCCTGTATGCCACTTTGCTCCTGCTAGGCTGTGAGAGGGAAACAGCACCTTGCACATATAATATGTTGGGGTCAACTGGTACCAAGAAAATTAAGCTAGTTTGTTTTTCAAAAGATAGTTGCCTAGATTTATGGACCTGAACAGTAAAATTAATACAACGGCATGTCCTGGGTGTTCATTCCCCAACTTGGTTAAGTATCTGTAGCTCCCATTGCCTTTGCTGACAGTTGATTCTGATACTGCTCCAGTTTTATGTGAATTTTGAATTCCAAGCTGAGACACCTTCTTCTGAAATTTTGTCTCAGTTGCTCTGATTTTACTGCATTCTCCCTGCTTCCCTTGCACCTTCTTTACAGGAGGTATTTCTGTAAAACAGATGAGCTTTATATGCTGAAAATTGAGATTCCACCCCCCACCCCTCCCCAGTTCACTGTTGAAATTTCCTTTTGCTTCCTGGTTTTCTGTCTCTGCAACAACTGCAATGGAAGACAGAGGCACTGTACTTCAACTTCTGCAAGCTGACAGTAATGCCATTGCTTAGAGGCATGTTGCGGACAGCTTAGCACATCCTTGTTTAGTGCTTGGAATTCTGCATTCCTACAGCAGAGAGACTTTCACTCCAAGTGTAAGCTTTGGTCTGGAGTTTAAATATAGCACAAATATTCAGAAGGATTTTTTCCTTCTCATGCCCTCCTACCCTCGAGCAAATCTCTTGTATGGTGCTGCTTTCCAGATGTTCTTGTGAGAAGCAGAGGGGAATCGATGAAGTCTGCACTATGAGAAATAAGTTGCGGGGTTTTTTTCCATTAGCTTTGCCAGGCAACCTGACGTGTGAGATCCCAAGTTAGATTGGCTTCACCAAGTTAGACTGGCTTCAAAACTGGGCTGAAAAAGAGGGGACAAATATCCCATCAATAACAGAAATTCTTGATGTCACTAGCTTGTGCTGTAAGGTTTTTTCATTATTGCTGGTCTCCATGCAAACAATAACCCAGTGTAAAGGTGAAGACTGTAAGGAATGAGAGGTCTGTAGACTCCGCATAGGTCATTACACATTCCAGGTTTGCAACTGAGTTTCAACGGACTGCTAAATATAAATGTGAAGCTGCAGTTATGCCAGTCCTGATCCTCTAAGGCATGAATCCAGACCTAGCAGTTCAGTGGCAGGCTGCGAGCGTCACAAGTCATTCTGCCATCCCTGAGGTCTTTGAAGGAAGGGGTGGAATGCTAATGATGGAAATAGGAGAAATCCCTTCAGAGTTGAAGTGTTGTCAGGTTGTCTTGCTGGCAATTTTATTCTTTGAAAAGCTGGACCCTTTCCTTTTGGAATGCATGATGTACCCTAATTGTTAGAAAAAGTCTTCTAAAATAAAACTTCTGCCGTCTGGTTTGCTCCTCCCTGGAGTCTGGAAAGGTATAATGAAGAACCTGTTGACCTGCAGCATCCTGGCTCCTTCGTTTGCTGTCTCATGAGCTTGTACAGAGACTGAATCGTTGCTTCGCTATTCTTCAGTGTTCTTCTGACTGTATCTACTTGCATCTTACTTCTACATTGAAGAAATATTCTTAGTGGTATTCCACAACATTAAGATCATTAGGATCATTCCACAACATAAGGATCAGAGGTGATGTACAAGACACTCATACATTTTTTGTTGCCTGTTATAGTGCAGAAAGGTGTGCCAGGCTTCTCCCAAAACAGGTAAGGCCACGTAAAACTTTGCAGTCTGATTTTAATCATAGTTAAAATGGGTCAGATATAAAATATGTATTCTGAACAGAGAGAAGGGGCCCTGACTTGCTGGTGCGAATTTTTTAGCTTATTAAGAAATTAAAAATGTATGTCTTTGACTCGCTTTTTGCATGGACACTATGATAAAAATGTTCATTCTGGAAACTTGGGAAAGGTGGGCACTGTCTGCATGAATTAAAATGGAAAAGGTAGTGCAGAAGTTGAGAGAAATCAGCATGTGGGATGTTGCAGATGGAATTAATAATGGACCCATATCAGTAATAAGGTAGGTAATTTATATTAGAACTGTAGGAGCTCAGCGACAATCTTCATAGTTCCCTTTCTTTCCACAAGTACTTGCAGTTTACAGCAGCATGCTGGAAATGTAGAAGAGCTTTTTTGTGGCACTTCACTTTGTGTTCCCAGAATACCTTTCCTGAAAATGAGGAGTTCTGCAATTAATTCAGTATTGGTTTTCCTTCTGTCATTTCTGAGGTTTAAGTGTTTCTCCAAGTACAATCCTAATGTAAGTCAGATGAATGCTTCTTCCTTTGGATCTGACCCTGAAAGGTGTTATGCACCATTTATTTTCACTGCCTCCAAATGGGAGCAGAGAGTCCACAGGATCTTGCCAATTCTGTCCTTTAAATTGCAAATGAATGTAGTGCTTTTGATGTTGAACACTCAGGGATACCCTTCTTTCTATTGAGTTACTAATTACTTGGTTCATTAAAAGTAGTACTCCGTTGCTGTGAATGCAAGTCTTCCTTGGAAACATATTTCTGAACTTCCCAAAAATATCTGATGTCAGACACCTGCTTATTTTTCATCCAACTCATGTATCAGAACCTAATAATCTGATGGTTTCAAAAAGGCTCCCCACCCTTCTATAAACTCTATTTGGCAATACAACTCTAATGCCACAGTATACATACATGACATACTGCAAAACAGCAGTTCAGATTTATGAAGTGTCATAGAATGAAATTGTTAGATACTGATAGATTTGGAAGATGATGGTGAAATGGCACCTTCCTTCTCTTCTGGTAGGCTTCTGATAAATTTGAAGCTCTACTCCCCTCTAGCTGCTGTCTCTGTTTCCTTATTGTTGAGGGGGACAGCAGGACTTCCGGTTTTCTTCTCACTTGCATGCTAGGTTCTTCCCCTTGTAGCAGTGCCTTGGCAGTTACTGTGGCTGCTCTTACTTCCATCACTCAGCTTCCAGTGTTAGGTGGACGTAACTCCCAACTGGTCAGGTTTTGACCAAGTTGTCTGTTGGCATGGCAGCAGCTGTGATACTTGGTGTTTGGATAATTTTCATCCTGTATGTAGCTCCTTAACAAAATGTAACTAAGCCTCAAAGCATTCAATTTACCTCAGACTCTGGAACATGGCATTGCATTGGTGTATGCTTGGTTGACTATCTGTGAAGGTATTTTTGCAGCTATGAGAAGCTAAGAGAAATCCTAGGGTCTGTAGAAATGAGTACATTAGGTCCACACACACAGCATGCAAAGCCTCTCAGATGTTCCTGGTGAGTTGAATTCCCTTGCACATGGAGTGGTTTTTGTCACAGCAATGCCAATGTGATCTGCAACAGTAAAAACTGATCGTGCAAACACTGTTCAGCAGAAAATAACTGTGGTAGTACAGGTAATCTCACATAGTTGGCATTTATATCATTTCTGCTCTCTGCTCAGCTGTAACAGCTGGTTGCTCCCACACTGCAAACAACTTGGGCCAGACTACTTCTGGTAGCCTGATTGCAATCCCAAGGCATATATCTGTAGCTATATATATTTGTGTCTTTCACATCAGTGTCTGAAAAGAAATGGTCCATAAACCATTGTTTTTATAAACCAACAGTGGGTGTATATGTTGCATGCTCTGAGCCCTGCCATGAGGTTAAGTGATTTTTACCGTCTCTTACATTATTCTAAGTGGAAGGCAGGACTTCATGCTCTGCCACTGGATCAGTTATAGAGTTGGTGTGAAATATCTTCTGCCAGCTTAGCTGCTTGCTTTCGGTTTAGTCACAAATAAAATGTGCTTAGAATAAGTATAAAGATTACTTTATCAGAGAGTGATATGCAGCCTTACAACAATGAAGTAGGCTATGCCTTAACAATACTAGGGGAGCTTCAGAGCAGTAAGCAAGCACACTGAATTTATCAGGTATATTGAGGTTATTTTAATATCCGATTACTCTGCTGCTGAAAATTGTCTAAAGAACTAATGAAGGCTCTACAGATTAATGACAACGTGTGAGTCTGTCACAAGGTCATTAGGTGGAGTATGATTCCTATTGCCAGCATCCCCCAGTGCAGTAGTTATCTGGTAAGTTTAAGAACATACTTAACAAATTAATCTTCGGATTTGCACTCTTGATGGAAGATTCAAGACATGATATGTAAGTATATGTATTGTAAGCAGGACCCTGCCCGAGGGAGGAGGTGAAGGGATCCACATGCTTTGTCAGCTGCAGGCCATGTAGGGATTTGCAGGAACAGGTGAAAATACCTGGTGTTCTAGGGACTGGAAAAGCAGGCCACAGGTACTGTATGGTTTGAGGTGTGCAACTTGGTTTGGCATGCCAGCTCTGACCTTGTGAGCAGAAACACTGCTGGGATGTGCCAAGAACCTGCTCCCCAGGAGAGTGGGAGCACAAACGAGCCCAGCTCCTTGCATGGTTGGTGGGTGAGTCATGCTGTAGAATAGCTGGCATTTTTTGACACCATTGCAGCCCTGAGTTTCTACAAGCTAACAAGCATATAGTCCAGGCACAGTTTTGCTGGGCTTTGGTGCCTCTTAGCAGCATGTAACCCTAAGACACCATCTGGAGTACTGCCTCCAGCTCTTGAGTCCTCAGTACAGGAACGATATGGACCTGTTGGAGAGGGTCCAGAGAAGGGCCACAAAGATGGTCAGAAGGATGGAGCATCTCTCGTATGAGGAGCAGCTGGGAGGGTTGGGGTTGTTCAGCCTGGAGAAGAGAAGACTCTGGGGAGTCCTTGTTGTGGCCTTTCAGTTCTTAAAAGGGGCCTTTAAGAAAGATGGGGAGAGACTCTTTAGCAGGGCCTGTTGTGATATGATGAGGGGGGATGATTTTAAACTAAAAGAGGAGAGATTCAGGCTGGATGTGAAGAAGAAATGTTTTACAATGAGTGTTAGAACATTGGCACAGGCTGCCCAGAGAGGTGGGGGATGTGCCATCCTTGGAGACATTCAAGGCCAGACTGGATGTGGTTCTTGGCAACCTGATCTAGTTGAAGATGTCCCTGCTTACTGCACGGGGTTGGACTAGATGAGCTTTGAAGATCCCTTCCAACCAAAACTATGATTTGATTGCATTCTATTCTACATCATCTTGTTGGGTTGAACTGTAACATCAAAACTGTAACAGTGCGCTTATGGTGGTTTGCAAAAAGACTGTTTAAGAAGTGCTTTTTTTGTTTGAGATCTGAGGCTGTGACTTGAGCTCACATATACGCATGAAAAGTGAGTGAGGCTGCAGTTCCACTGATGTTTCCACCTCTCTCACCCCTGCTGCTTAGCCCCTGCTATCACAGGCACCCCGCCAAGGCAGGAAAGCCGTGCTTGCTCTCCCCTCATCCTCCCTAACTGTATTACTTGGTCTAATTAACAAAAAACCCAAACCTAAAACATTTCCTTGTTCTTTGGCAGATCATGCCCACTGAATGAAAGCATGCTGTATGAATTCAAGCAATGGATGCAGTATTTAGTGCTGCAGCCTGTTTGAGCTGTTCTTGTTCCCTTCTGGGTATTTTTTTCCCCTCTCTCCCCTTCATTTACATGGGCCAATTACCAGTGTGCACATTCTGTTAATTGGTTGCTGTTCCTATCGATCAGAGAATTGGTCAGGCTAACAATTAATTCCTCCTCACTTTTTCTGCCCTTGAGATCCCTTTCAGTCGGGCTGGTGCCAGCTGGGATGAGCCCTCTCCTTTCCATGGGAGGTTGGGATGGGCTTTAGTCTGGTCCTTTTATGAGACTCAGCCTGGGGAGTATGGTGACGGGCCGTGCATGTGAGGGGAAGAGATTGATTTTTGTCACCAGTGAAAGCATATAGATAACTACATCAGAGTGGGTCAGACTACATGAGTTTATATCCTTAATGAGAGATTTTTTGTGTTGATCTCTACTGCTAATTAACATGGAAAAGGAAGCAGAGGTGGCCCAGCTTTTTTTGTACTTCAGTGCTAATTGATGCTGCTGGTCAGAGCAAAAAAAACAAACAAACCCTCCATCAGTTTTATTTTATATTTGCGTGGAGCAGGTAAGTGTTTGCTGAACTGCCCAGAGCTTGTGAGAACAGGAATGGGATGCGGAAAACATTCCCCTCATAGCATGACTGCTTCACGTGATTGTGGTGGAAGAAGAGATCTGCACTGCCCTTTGCAAAGGGCCTGGCTTTAATCAGCAGGGTTTTTTCACCTTTTCCCAGCACTGTGTACCTTGTTGTAATATTCTCCATCTCCCACCCCTTCACTCCAGCGACTTTTGTTCTTTTGGAGGGAAGTGAAGAATATTGCCACCTCTTCCACTTCTGTTTTGAAGTTGTTCTCTCTCCCCCACTCAACTTCCACCTCATGGTTTGTAAAGGAATTTGTGTATATAGTTACTATGGAACACTTTTCTGAGGAGAGGTTCTTGTTCTCTGTATTCAAAGTGTGCAGAAGAAATCATTACTTAAATACACCCTGGTGACATGGTTTGCAGACTATGTTTTACGCTGAGAGATTTCCTTCTGATCTCTCAGATACCTCATCTTTTGGATAAGAACCTGTGTTTTGTATTGGGGGGGATGTTTTACTTTGTCCTTTCTAGACTCCATGTTAGGAAAGAAAGTTGTAGAGTTGAGATACGATGCTGTTTGTTACCTGGAATTTTGTCTTCCTTTGGAATTATGTAGCTTTGAGTATTTGAAGCTCAACTACAGTGCTGGACAGGCTATCCTATGGCAGCTTCAGCAAGCATTACTAAAACTTGGAAGCTGACATTCTCTTAAGCTGCTTCTTATTTTTCTTAGTATGGCTTGGTGAGTGAACTTTGCTCTTCAAAGAGCTAAGCACTTTGCAAAGTCTGTGTAAAACCCAAAGTTTTTAAAAAATAGTGTTATTACTGGCTGTGCTGGGCAGGGGAAGAAAGAGCCCTAATGTAAAGACTGTACTGTTTTCCCCAGATGAACAGCCAAAACACATTTGAGTGTACACAGGGTAGATTGGGTGTAAAAGATGCCAAGGAAGTGATGTGTATGGCTTTCCCATACCACCACCTCTCCCAGGAATGCTTTTTGTGTATTACTGAATTGTAAGCAAACAGTCATTTCAGATGAGATGATGGTGAGAATGCCATCCGTTTACAATCGCTGTTTCATCTGCCTCTGAGATTTTCTTTTTCTTCTGCCTGCATTTCTACCAGTACCTCTGACCTTTCTCTTGTAATGACTCCTTCACATTCTCTGCTAGAAAAGTTCTGATTTGGATGAAAACAGAAATCACAAGCTCTTGGCTGATAGCCTAAGGGGAAATTTAATTGATGCACATATTCCTTCACCCTTGATTCTAGGGAAATTGCCATGTGGTGAACGGTTAAAATAATCTGCTCTGCTTTTACAGAGTTTGTTTGCACTTGTTGTCACTATTGGACAACAAAACCTTCTGTTTTGTTAATAGCTTTTATTAGATTTTGTGCTCAGTTTGAATTGCTTCTTCAAGATAAAGGTGTTTTCACTTTCCTGGTTAAGCTTTTCCCTTCTTTTTGTTGAAATCTGCAGGGGATCAATCAATGTAGTTGAATTTCAGGTTTTGTACAGATCATCCTCAGACACTTAACTTTTCCAGTCTAGAGAAGTCTGGATGACTCAGTGTTTGCTTGATGGGCCACATAATTTTTTTTACCATGCTGAGAGAAAAGATTTTTAGAAATAGGATGATTTTGTTATCTGCTGATAAATTTAGAATACTCATAGAATAGTCAGGGTTGGAAAGGACCTTAAGATCATCCAGTTCCAACCCCCCTGCCAAGGGCAGGGACACCACACACAAAACCATGTCACCCAAGGCTCCGTCCAACCTGGCCTTGAACTGCCAGGGATGGAGCACTAGCCACTTTTTTTGGCAACTATTAAATAATAGGTTTTTTGGCAATTATTAAATAATAATTTGCCATATTATCTTTATCACCTTCAAATTATTAAAACTTGTCCAGCTTCTATCTACATTCTTCATGGCAACTTCTGTTGTAAACTATTCGTCTTTATTTGAATTTCCTTCACTTCAGCCTTGCAGCCTTTATTTTGTAGCTTTTGCTGTGATGGTGGACTGCATGTGATGTAAATGTCTGGGAAATCACTTCCTCTGGAAATCTTCTCTGGATTGTAGCCTCTGGATTTTTTTTGACACTGACAAGCTAATTACCCACGCCTTGTGGTTTGCTTACAGGCTTCTGGGCAGCCTTCAGCAGGGCTGCTGCTTGCCAGTGGTATGGTTCTCTAAAATCCAAAGGAAGAGGGAAATCTTGCTTCCTAAACTGCTGGTGTTCTCAGGCAATTGATTTTCCATTGAAGCAGTGAGGTAGTAGTCCCTGTGATAAACATCTCTCTGATGTTTGTCCAGTAGCTGATCCGGCCTGGGTGAATAGACCAAAAAATGGAACCCACTCCAGACCACATCACTTGAGATGCTTCTCGTGTTGCGAGCACTGAAGTGAAGGTCATCTTGATCTGGTAATTCACTGTTACTGTTTAAAGCCGTGGTGTACAATGCACATGTATATGTATGATCCAGATATATACTGGAAGACATTACAGCCAGAAGTTTTCAATAGCTCTTGTATTCTGGTTTCTGGATTCCTGGAAAATCCTCAGTTTTCTCTTTAATGCCTGAGAAATAGGGACAAGTCCCTTTTTTTCTTTCAACCCCCAGCTTTTATGGATGGATGATTGTAATTACACATTGACTTACTGATAGCAAAATTTGCCTCAGATGAGTACAGTTTAAGGGAAATTGCTCAGTTTTTTTCCAAGGAAATGTAAGCAGCCCTTTGAAGTTGGAATTTGGAATGGAAGTTGGTATTTATTAACAGGAGTGCAGGTTCTTCCCCCTGTGGAAGTGCTCCCCACCCCATAAAGCCCTAGGCAGGGTGAGGGCTGTGAGATACCGGATCAGCTGTGACAGAGCAACTAATCACACATTGCCCCGGGTAAGCACGTATAGATTGCTATTGTAAATCGCTCTCAGAAATCCTTTTAACTGGATGATGTGCCTTAATTTTGTTTTATGACATTTGTTCTGGCAGATCAGTAACTATCTATGGATTTGACAACATTTCTGCTGTTGCAGGTGTCCTAACAGAAACAAGGCTAGTTGCTTAGCTGTCCTGAGAAGCCCGGAGCATTTGGCAGACAGCCCAACCTGTTGGTTTTTTTTTCCCTTCTTTCCATTAGGGTTTTAGCTGAATTGCTTCCCCTTCTGCCAGTTGCTGTTCCTGAGATATAGAGGCAAGGAGCATCCCAATGGAGAGTAGCCAGCATGAGTATAAGTCAGGAGCAAATGTTTAAATTTAGTGACAAATTCAGTGGATTTCATTACTTTCACACTAAAAGAAGATACCAAGATTTTTGCAGAAGAGGCAATTTCAGAATATTTCTTGTGAACCATTGTTATTTCTGTTGGTGTTTTTTGTTTGGTTGGATTTTTTTGTTGTTGTTTGGGGGTTTGGGTTTTTTTTTTCCTTTTTTTTTTTGTATCATTTACACTTTCTGTAAATGGTAGTAAAAATTTACATCCCTTAAGGGCACTTACCACAGACAGTATCACACCGTAATTCACAGTTAGCGTCACACTGTAATTCTCCACTTACACTGCAGGATGTAGAAGTGTGAGTCTAGAATCATGTAATTGACATAGATCTTCTGTTCCCCTGAGGGTCTGAGATGAGGGAAGAAGGATTTTGATGATGCTTTTGACCCTTCAGCAAGTTTTTCCATTTCAACATGCAAGTCATGAACCCTCACGTATGAAGTGTTACAGTTCTTTTACTTGTACAGTAGTGCAAAACTTGTATCAAAATATTCTGAATGTATATTTCTCTCACCAGTTCTCTTTACATGGTGGTTTAGGAACAGTCCTGGAAGACTTTTATAGCTGTGGCACTATGGATTCCTGCAGTCTTCTCGGGCTTTTTCCACCAGAAATCCTGTGATGGGAATGTACCTGCCAAGGTGCACAGAGGGATATTTGCATGAGTTTGGTGATGTGTGATAGTGTTGGCCACATGCAAGTCACGTAACAAGCACCTCTCCAGTCATGCCATAAAACCAGGCAAGAAGCTGCAGCAGCTCACCTGGTTCACCTCAAGAAGTGCCTTCAGCTCTTTGCCATAGCTGTTGTCCCTGCTCTCTTTATTTCCTGGTTGAGACAGACTGATTTTCACAGAAGCACGTTTGATATTTTTGACTTCTGTGGCTGAGATGAGCCCAGAGCTCAAGAGTGGTGTTTAAAATCCTGAATGGGTCAATGCTGATCTTGGGGCATCTGATAAGTTCTTATTTAGGTCAGTCCTCCTTGGGGCAGCCTGTGGTGAGCAGTGTGTTAAATCCTGTGCTAGCTGCCTGAATGGAATAAGCCATCCCTCTGTAACTGGCCTACTTCAAGATTTTTTTTAATAGACCTGACAGCAGACAGCTGATTTTTATAGGATTATAACAGGTAGGCAGTTCTCATGCCAGGTCCATGCCTTCCTTATCAAGACAAAGGAGTACCTGTTGCACACAGTTACCCTTTTGCTCACTTGGCAGGCACAGTAAGGACACTGGAGGAGCAGGGGGTGGTTTGAAATGCAGCCTTATCTCTAAATATGGTTCTGCCTCTTTCCCAGCCTGAGTACTGCAGAAACTGAGCAGGACTGGGGTAGGCAAATGTTGCTAAAAGCATCTTAACTGCACTGTCACTGGAGGTACAGCTCCTTGCTGCCCATTGTCCTCTTTTGGAGACTGTGAATTTGCAAGAGCATGAGCCCAGTTTCATTGACCCAAGCATCAGAGAGAATTAACATTTGTTGTAAAAGGCGAGGGCACCCTCTTCCTGCCTGGAACAGCTTGAGCTGGTTAAGAGCACAGAGCTGCTATTGTTCTGCCCTGGGAGATTGTGTGAAAAGCTTTGAAGCAGCGTTTGCATGTAGGTGTCAGTTTTCTAAGCAGGGTTTTTTTTAATTTCCTTGTTAATAAAAAAAAAGACAAGGAAAGAAAGAATCCTGCCACCCTCCCTCCCAGCCTTTTCTTGGCAGCGGCTGTTTCACTTGGTAATTATTGATTTTAAGATGTGGTGTTTAGGGTTTCCAGTTTTTCTTTGGCCTGGCTATTTAACTTGTTTTCCTTGTTGGATCAAAATCAGCACATATGCAGCAAGTTAATGCAGGAACTTGGCCATTACAGATAATGCAGATTCATAATGTTATATTATGCAATGTATTTCTGGGGGTATTATAGGTGATACGTGATAAACTATTGTGTATGTCCAGTACTTATATTTTGAAATGCCTTTATGAAATCAGAAGATTAATCAAATGGCTGCAGTACAAAATGTGGACAGGAGCTTAAGAACTGTAATACACAGTGCTGCAATTGTGTCTCAGCATAGCTCCTGGGCTGCTTGAGCCTAGCTCATGTGAACAGGGTTCACCAAAGTTTGAACCTAGTAAGGTCTCATTCGGAAAGGTGCCATCCCCCTCTGCCTCTGCATAAATCTTGGTCAAGTGCTAGAGGGCACAATGAAACTGTTCTTAATCTTGAGGCTTACTTCAGATTGAATTGTGTTGGAAAGTTTCAGAGCTGGTGCAGTTAATGCAGGATAACTGAAGACTTTTCCCAGTCTGCCGGGCTGCACCTGATGTGCATTATATGGGGAAGAGCAATCAGGGGACGTTCTAAAATATTTTTGCTCAAGCAGTATTTGAAAAGGGCTAGGGAAGAAATTCTATTCTGTTTCATCACGTTATAGCTTCCTGTTCGCTCTTACCAAGATGTAAGATCCTACCCAAAGTGGAAGAGAGGCATCCATTTATGGATAAAGAACATGCAAGTCAGTCACGGTGGGAGGGGGATAGTGTAGGAAAGAGCCTGGTATGTCATGCTTTATTACTCTTATCCTTTTCAGAAGGCAAATCTAGAGTGAGTTACAGCAAATGTGAAAAGAGTGACCTTTCTTTCTTCAGAGAGCTTGTAGGGAACATGGAGTGATTGAGCACTAGCAGAGAGAAACTTCTGAGCTGGTATGTGCATTCCATAGGCCATGCAAGAGAGGGTGCCTATGGTCTGTTCAAGGACATGATACTGCTGTTTTCAAACACTAGAAAATAAGCTTTAAAAACTTTAAAAGTTGGAAAAGTATTTCCCTTTTATCTGTTTTTTTTTGGAGATCTTTAGATTGTGTGTGGATTGGTCTTTTAATCTTTCACATGAAACTATGAAAGCTAGACTGTGTTCTATTTCTGAATGAAATATCAACGTGTTAGATACATGATTCCAGATTCTGTAGTTTTATGAAAATCACCAGGACATGTGTTTAAAAGGATAAGAGTTGGCAGAGCTCACCAGAGGGGATCTCTGTAGTGATTCCTTTAAGCGAGGAGGAGAGACATGGCTGCTTTCTTCTGTTACTGTCTTGGATGGTAGATAAATATGAATTTACACCCCTTTTTTTGTAGATGTCCTGGTATTTTTCAGTGTTTTTGAAGGGCAAATACTGTGTGAGGAAGACTACGTGTTCCCACTTGCCTGGGTGTGAATCTATTGGTTAGAAGCAAGGAGGAGAAAAGTGGAGGAGATCACTGCCAGGAACAGTGTGGTGTCTTTGCAGAGTTTACACTAACTTTCCTTAGAGTCCTCCTGATCTAGATTGCCATTAGGCCCTTGATTTTAGCACTCCTTCAGACAGCTGGAGAAGGCATCTGTGGGGCTGGGGTGATGCTGGATGAGTTGGTGAGCTCAGCTGTTGTGAGCATGGAAGAGTTCACATGGAAGGGTCCATGAGGGCACCACAGGTTTCAGGTGGTCCAGGCTTTGTGTAATTTTACGGCTTGCCTTTACTGCATCTTTCTGTCACCATATGGTGTCCTTGCTGCCGTCTGTTGGTTGGCCTCGTGCTGCCTCATCCTCTGGTCCAGGATTTTCCGCTTCAGCCCCTGCTTGTCAACACGGCACTCTGCTACCTTACCCTTCCTCCTCCAGACATCCACACCATCTGGGAATGTGCACAGAGCTGCTTTTGAGAGAGGTAAACATCCTGCCTGGGAGTTGCCTGCTTTGCAGGAACAGCCACTAGGTTGCCTGCAGTATCTGCTTCTTAGAAAGAGCTAATGGATCAGGATTGTGCCTGCTGAGATGTGGGGAAGAGAGAAGTGGGGTAGAGTTACCTGGTGGATCTGCAGAGGGAACACATGGAAAGAGGTAGAAACCACAGTATAGATAGGAATGTACAGGCTGTGGAAAAGATGCCATAGGAGAGGAGGACAGGAGTAATGCAAAAACACAAAGCCATTCAGAAAAATACGGTAGAGTAGCTGGAAAGAAGGTGCAGTAAAACCAGGAAGGAAAAAGATGGAACAAAATTGAGAGGTACTACTATGTTTTCAAATTAAGTTATAGGGAGTTTAATGAATTGCAAGAGCTTTTGGGGTAGGAAAAGAAAGGGTAATAGTGCTTTAATCCTCCATAGTGGGAATAATACTCAGCTGAGAAAGAAAATCTGTGAAACCTCATTTTAATAAATGGGTAATAAATACATTTCTCTGAGATGCTGATTAGGGTGTTGAATTAACAGCATTGGAAATGAGGCCATTTGCCACCTTCAAATGTAAAGGGTTTTTTTTGTTCTCAAATAAATAATTCAGTAACTTCTTATGAGCTTCAGTGAGCAAGCACTAGCGTGGCAAAGTTAAGTTCTTTATCATCTCTTTTGATCTCTGCTAACTTGCTGTTGTGAGAAGTATGACTTGTCCTTGAGTTGGAGCTGCTGCCGCTAGTCACAGCATGTAAGTACAGGGTCTTGACTTAACTGTGACTGTGGGGGCTTTGCTCCAGCCAGCTGAGGGGAAAGGGAAAATCACAGAATCGTTACGGCTGGAAGGGACTTCTGGAGATCGTCCAGTCCAATCGCCCTGCCAAGGCAGGGCCACCTACTGCTGGTCACACAGGAACACATCCAGGCAGGTTTTGAATGTCTACAGAGAGGAGAGACTCCACAACCCTCCTGGGCAGCCTGCTCAGTGCTCTGCCACCCTCAGTGTAAAGAAGCTCTTCCTCATGTTGAGGTGAAACTTCAAGTGTTTTAGTTTATGGCCACTGCTCCTTGTCCTGCCACTGGGCATCACCAAAAAGTCTGGTACCATCCTCTTGGCACGTGCCTTTAAGATACTGATAGGTATTGATGAGATCCGCTCTCAGTTTTCTCGAGTCTAAACATCCCCAGCTCCTGCAGTCTCTCCTCCTAAGAGAGATACTCCAAACCTCTGGTCACCTTTGTGGCCCTCCGCTGGGCCTTCTCCAGTTCTTTCTTGTTTTTCTTGTACTGAGGAGCCCAGAACTGGATGCAGTACTTTAGATGTGGCCTTGGTTCACTTTACCAAAGGGGGATGCAGAGCTTTCAGCTGTGGTGGAAGACTCTGTGCTTTGTCTCAGCTATTTCAGAAGAGCTGAAGGTGCTGAGGAGCAGTGGAAGATGATGATTTACCAATTTCGACAGAACAGTGCAGAACCCAGCAGAAAAAAAACAAACTAGTGGGTGCAAAGCTGGTGTATATGTATGTCGTTTTGTCCCTTCAGAGAGCAGATGTGCCCACAGAAATGTCCCCTGGAAAAGGGCAGCGCCTACCCTTGACTGAGGAAGGGGAACTGGGGCTTGGAAGCTGTCCCCTGATGGCTTCATTAAGGAGAAAAAGTGGTAGTTGCTGGGCAGCAAGGGTGGTTGGCAGATGAAAGCACACAGAAGGAAAGTATTTGCTACAGGCGTATGGCATTCACTTTCCTTTTTATCCCTGGAGCTTACCTGAGAAAGCCTTGTATGCTTTAAATTGTGAAAAGAATACATCTACATTTTCAAAAAAATCTCTCTTGAAATTAGCCCTTCACTCTCACTTTAATCCAACTTTTATTGTGTTGGTTTCAAAACAGCCCCTTAAACAATCTTAAGCGTATTTAAGCCATAATAAAGGAGAATTTCCTCGTGTTTGTGTCTCTCTTCCCAGCCTCCACCAGGGAACCTGGAGGAAGGTTCTCTAATGAGCTGTAGTGAGATCAGGTGGTGAGATAGAAAGGGGAGAACCAGGGTGCCGGCAGCAGGGGTGTTTGGCAGCTTTTTACAATCCTAAATTGAAGAGTGCATTTTGATGTGTTTTTTTCAAGCAGCATGGAGAAAGACATGGTAAAACTGGATATGTCTGAACTCTGAATTTTGTATCTGATGTAGCAGAATTCTCTTTATTTTAAAGGCGTAGATTACAAGGAAATGAACTCGGGTGACCTTCTGGAACATGTTACTTCTTTCCTTTTTTTTCAGAGGAAGAAGGAAGGTGAGATTTCAGTACTTCTGATGTGCTATTCCCAAAATTTATGTTAAATATTTATGCATCTTTGCTATATGGAGTACTGAGTACTTTTATGGGGAGGAAAAGTCTGGCATAACCCAGGCTCAGAAGTGTTCCCAGTCAATCTTCTTCATTTCTGCTTGTATAACATGGCGTGTTAGCTTCTTTGCAGCCTACCTGAGTGACCTTCATACATCTTAGTGAGGTATTTGACAGTAACTGTCATTTTTTTTTCTCTTGACAACCGAGTGAGGAGTAAGAAGTAAATCTCATTCATTATGTTAATTTTATCATTAGAAAGATTCATGGGAGATTGATAAAGATGAATACAAGATGTTTCTTCTTGTGCCTGATTCTGTTTCTGGCATGGTGGGACCCTGTGACTGCCTGCAAGGGAAAGGAAGATAAACCTGTAAGTGCTTCCTTGGTGGCAGTTCTGAATACCGCAGAGCTCACTAGTGAACGCTTTGGGCTCAGTGCCCAAAGGATCATAAATGTGGCTCTTTGCCAGTTTCCCTCCTTTTGTAATTGTAGAATATGGATGACCAAGCTGTTTAACAGGGGAAATTTGTTCCTTGTGTGTGGTAGCTTTCTTGATGAGCTAATAGAAGTGCAAGCAGATACTACGCTGTGTGTGGTTGCTGTACAGTAGGGAAAGAAGATGCAGTCCTCAGACTATTGTTTCCAGCAGTTTACTGTCCCTATCAGCAGAATTTGTGTTGATGAAGGTTTTGCAGATTTTATTTTATTTTTATTTTTTTAACAGTAGGGAAAGGAGGAAAAATATCTTGTGAATCCATTAAGAGTACGGTCTTTATAGCAAAATACTCATGTACTTTTGTGAAGTAGCATGTAATGCTGCAGAAATGTTATAGATTTTCACAGTTGAATATGATTTGGTTTCATGTGATTAACATCATGATGCTATACTTGGGAAGCAGTGCTTCAAACACAGCTGAAGTGTAAGTGAATGCTTGTAATTCTTTTTCTGGACTACACTGGAGTGTCCCTTCAGACTGCTGAACTTGCCTGAAATGCCGTTTTAAGAGAAACCAGGTCAGAGAGTCATACAGTAAGGCAGGGGAGGGCGTTGGGCACACTGAGATTACAGTAGAGAAGCTCCACAGGGCAACAGAGTATACTGCTTGGAAAGCAACTCTTCCAATGAAGGAGCCACAGCCCAAACTACAGCAGTGCAGAACAAAAGGGAAACCATGGTTTTGCTGGTGCGTAAAAAGCATGGCCTGGGGAGCTGCAGGAGGCCAACTGCAGCTTTCGTGCTACGAGTATGAGACTGAACAGGCCTGTACCTTGCTTATTCTTAGAAGTTTTGATGTAAGAGAAATATGGATTTGTGTTTCCAGCAAATACAAGATACTGCAGATTTCTGGAGACTCTTCTTTGCTCCAAAAGCAGGGGGAGTTTAATACATAAGCCAGTCCTATATCTCTGCATGTTGCCACTTTTGTATCTTTAACTCCAAGTACTAGCCTAAGAAGGAAATGAACAAACCTCTTCTTGGTCTTTAGGTGATAGTGACCTTGTTGGGGTTTACCTACCAGCTGGGGTCACCCCACCACAAGGCAGCAGGGTTCTTTCAGCAGAAAGAAATCATATAACATGTTTAAAAGGGCAACTCATTTCAAGAAAGCTTGCTTGTTACATCCAGCAAACTCAGTTGGGTGCACCATGGATGGGCACTGTTCATGGAGGCAGCCTGGAGCAGAAGCTTGGGGGTAATAGTGGCCACAAATCCAGCTGTTCCTCAGAGATGCTGCCATCAGCACAGGTGTAAGAACAGAGCAAACCTTGAGGCCCTTTTCAGAACTTCTACCTTTTTTGCTTTGCTTTGGTTCTGCCGAGTAGTGTATGCCATGTTTTTTCCCCACAGGCCGCTGCTGGGGATCACATTTTCTGATTCTGCAAAGTTATGATCATTGCTTGCTCTCAGAGAAGTACTGGCAATGAGCTGCATGCAGTCAGTAATGCTCTTTGTTTCCTCTGATGGAGTACACTTGTCAAGTGCCAATGCTTGAGATCTATTTCAGCACTGGAAAAGGTTTCACCTTCAGATTTGAATGCCGTCTTGCTAAAGGCATTTTCCTCCTGACAGATTGTTTCATCTTGGTTAAACAGCAGGCAGACACTGCCTTGATCAGTTTACTCTGAAGAAATGACTAGATGATTTAATCCTACCTGAAGAGCATTAACATTTCTAGAAGTTGAGGGCAGGATGTAATCTGTCAGGAAAAGGACATTTAATTAATATTCTTGCTGTCCAGAGGAGCAGGAGATTTGTGAAGATTTGAATGAAGATGAATCCAGGAAGGCATTTTTTATAACATGTATTGTCCCCAGGGTCAGCAAACCTTAGGACTTAAGACTAGCCTAAGAGCTGGCAAGGCTTGGGGGATACAAAGGGAAGACCTCCTGGGTCTGCTCTGCAGTACAGCTGAAGTTAATTGTGGTCTACTTTTCTCATATCGCTGAAGAAATGATGGTCACTACACTCTCTGTGTTCAGATTGTGTAAGGAAGTTTTCAAGTCTCGTCTTTTTTTGGGTTTAGGAGCAATTTCAGGGTGACTGTCTGCCACAAAGATCTTCAGTTGTCGTGTGGAGCTGTTCAGGTGTTGGGCATCCCAGTACAGTTCTCCTGGGTATTCAAGAGATGATACACCAACAGACTGCAGTCTCTGTTGGGAATTACTAATGCAAGCTTCTTTGTGATTAGGATGACTTTTAATGGGATGCAGCAGTGTCATTCAGGGAGGGAGGAAGCTTGAAACGTGGGGATCTTCTGAGAGACTTTGAACAATATCTCAATTTGATTTTGCATGCTTGTCTGGGTACATGCAAATGACAACTTCAGAATAATTTCAGTGTGTGTTCCTTTCCACTGCCGAAACATCTGATGCTGAAGTAGTTTCTATGGCCATAAACCTAAATCCTACATCAGTTTCAGACTATAAGAAGCTGCAATCAGTAAGTCCTTCCAGAAGACAATGTTAGTATCAAAGGGAAATGATCATATGATAATAATTTTCACTCTGTTCACTATCTTTTGGATGTTTTTGTAGTGGGAGGAGATCGATACGTGTTTGTTTCGATTTTTTTGTAGCAAAGCATTTTGGTTCACTGGGATGGAGCTTTCACAAAGGTGATGTTTTAAAAAGTAAATCTGAAGTAGTTGGATAAAAAAGTCTACAAGAATATTCCTGTTGTTAACTTGAGCTTTCAAACATAAGCACATTGTAGGATCTAGGCTGCAGCCTTATTCCAAGTTCTAATACAGGAGTATCATGCCATCAGTTAGACTTTCTAAATTAGTATGCTTCTTCCTGGCATGGTTCCAGGCTATTCCTTGGTCAGATTTTAAGCCCTTTCTTAGAAGCATGATACCAACTGAACCTCTGCAAAGGAATACTTACAAGACTGGTTCAGATGAGGAAAAGGTAGATTTTCCCCTTTTTTCATTTACAGTAGTTTGCCTGAACTGCCGTGGTTGAAACTTTCCCAAGAAAATCCCCTTAGTATTGAAGAAGACCTACCAAAAATTTAAGTTACTGAAAACAGTATTTATCAATGGAAATAGCCTGGCAAACGCAGCTGTAGATGGCACTACCTACTTCTGTGGCACATGGCATGTTTTTCAGGTGCTCTCTACTTAAAATAAGTTATCCAATTAAATGTAGGAGCATTTGGAGGCTTTATGGCTTGCATACCTGCCAGTTACGCCTTTGCTTGCAAGCATCGTTGCGTTCAAACTGAATCCAAACTGGAAAGCTAACACTTGACCCTTTTCATCTGTCCTCAGTCTCCCTTAGTTGTAGTGCCTACCTAGAGTTGCCGTCTCCAAATTTTTTGTTGACGGAGTATTGTAAAGACTAGAAAGTCTTCCTGTGGCTGGCCTTATCCAATTGATTTTTCCAGTTTTGATGGTTCAACAACAGATGCTACAATGTCACTGTCTCTTCTATTGGAATACTGTGCTTTCTTTTTGTGTGTCTTACCTCACTGCAGAAGCTGTATTTTACTGAGATTTGAGTATTCCTCTCCACAGCAGAACTCATGCATGCCTGCCCATAGCAGAGTTGAAATGTCTGCCTTCTCTTAACTGATGGCAAGAGAGATCTGTGTTCAGTGATAGGATATTCTTGTAGGAACTTTGAGTCCTGCAAGCCTTGTGAGTAAATCTGAGTGCCTTCATTAGAAGCAGACAGATTCAGGTAGGGACAGAAAGAACTTTGAGTTGCAGACATTTTACATATACAACATAGGTCTGAGCAGGGATCAGGAGAAAGTTGATGAGGTGGAGAAAAAGTGATGGTTTCATAACCAAAGCAACATTTTTGTGAGCTGTAGGTTCTACTTGCCATTGCTTGAAAGAGTGGCCAGTGGTGAGTTGAATATTTATTGAAATGCACTAAACTGATTGCTTTTAAATGTGCATCGTTTTAAAGCAAGTGGGCATGACTCGGAAAGTCATAGCATGCGTTTAAAATTCATGGTGCATCAGTGTGTTACAGGATATTAGGTTTGATGGAGAAAGATTAATTCACAGCATCATCCAGCGCCTGTGGTGGGTTGAGGAACACTAGCAGGCAAACTATTACAATCATAGATTAGCCGAGAAAGTAAAACTCAGTGGTTAGATACTGTAACTTTAACAAGCAGTGCTTAAGAATTTTTTTCATAGACAAAATATGAATTCCCACCTTACACAAAACAATGCTATTTATATTGCTGTCAGTTAAAGATAATGCTATATCATGAATTTTTAAACTGTCTCCATACCCAGCATCTCAGAACTACTGTACCTTTAAAATATGAATGTGAGATGAAAGAATTACAGACTTTAACGGTTGTTGACATTAATTATAGATTAGGGACTTCTTGAAGATGTTAGCAGATACTTCTGCTAGCTGTATTGTAGTTTGCTGTTTGGATCAGAAGGAGGACAGACAGGGCTCTGCTTGTGTAAGTTCCTTCCAACTGTGCCTTCAGAAACAATGTTTAAAAAAATACAGAAAGCGATTTGAAAGCTCTCATATTCTGGATTGCGGGCACAAGAGGCTAATGCAGCTGTAGAGATGTGCTCAAGTAAGAGAGTTTATGTTATGAAAAAGTTATTTCTGAGTAATTATAAACAAAATCATGGCCCTTGGGATAATAGAAAACAATTACTCATAGAACACTGTTTTGTTACCACTAAAATATTCAACCTTTTCATGCAAATTCAAGGTCAGTAACTGCTTCCAAGGTCCAAATCAGCAATTCTGCTATAGCAGTCACAGTGCTTGAGGGAAACAGATGGCTCAGATTGTTCCTAATGGCCACCTTTTGCTAATTCACAAGCAGTGAGCAGCAAACACCAAATAACAAGAACTTAAAAAATAGTCTTGTTTTCTGTTTTTATAATGATCTAAAATACAGAGGGGAGCTGAAAGGTGAGCATAAATGTGTAGATCCTTCTGTGCACGGACATGGCACTGTTCATTACTGGTTCTCTAGGTAATAACTTTGCATTACAGATTCAATGAGAAACTTTGGCTTTGCCCTGCTGGGGATTAGGCACCTGGAGAGGGATAAATATTCAGGAGTTAGCCATGTGAAATGTTGACCAGCAAGAGCAGAGTGCTTTAGTTAAGTGTCATTTCTTGTGCTGAGTGGGGATGCTGAAATCAGCTGTCAGAGCCAACAAATTTGGAGAGCAGGGTTAGGGGGCTTGGCTTTGGGCCTTGCTGATGAAAATGCTTCAGTTGCAGTCATGAGCTCACCTCCCTGCTCCAGAGGTTAGGGATGTATCTTCTCACTAAACTTGAAATTGATATAAAGTGTACTTAGCGTTGGTATGAAGAAGACCAAAGCCCAGCCTTATGCCCAAGTGGAATGTATTTGTAAAGGGGTTTAGAGGTTGATATTCATTACCTCCTTACACGTACTGCCTATTAACATAAGATAGGAAAAAGCTGGAAGAGTTTAGGTATGATTTGGCAGCTTTAAAAAAGAAATGCAGAACAAGAGCTGCTTATTTCACTATGGACACATTGAAGTGTTATCTTATATGTAGCCCATTTCTTAAAGGTATTTTCTAATTCCCTGTGTTTATCAAAGCCGCCTGAAATATCTTACATGAATTTTCTTTTTGGAGTACATAAGAATGTGTTCCTATGCTTGGTGTCAGTACCTGACCTGCTTTTCTTATTTAGGCAGACATTCTCTTTGGACAGTAATGAGATGCTTGCTTATGCACTTATGCACACGAGTCCAAAGTGCCTCCAAACTCACCAAATACGAGTTGACTTCAAATCCTACAGCGTGGCACCCGTATCGCATGAAATTCAACCCATAATTTCATTGTTTGTCACAAGAGAGAGGTTTAGAGGTTTGATCTTCCCGTCAAAAATTTTATCAGCTGTTAAACACTTTGGATCAGTACATAATGCAGGGCTTGCTGCTGTTAGTGTAGCGGCGTGCTCTTTGTTCAGGTTGTCAGGGTGGTGGCAAGGTCTTACTGTGTCCTGATGTAGTACCCTAGAAAGAGATCCTTCCTTCTTTGATGTGTCCTGTCAAAGATAGCAGATGATGTAGTGTCAGAGCAGTCAAAGTTGGAAAAATATCAGGAAAATGTGAAGGGATAAGAGAGCCACGGCAGCTGTGGAAGTACTGCAGGCAGAACAGCATATGGGGGAAAGGAGTTCCTCAGTGACTCACCATTTGTGCTTGAGACTCTTGAAAAGCAAATGAGGACTCTCAGTTGTCCACACTACCTCTACCAAATCCTTGTGTTTGATCCTGCCTTGAAGGTTGAACCAATTGCTTTCAGGAGCCTGCTGGCTATAATAGAAATTCATTTTATAATAGTAACAAGTAATTACTTTTAATATTGCTGCGGTACATCGGTATCACTTGAGTGCAGATATGCAGAAACAATGTGAGTAAACATTTGAGAGGTAAGTTGTCTTTTAAAAACTGAGATGAAGAAGCAATCCTAAACCTGAGAAGTGCTGGAGCTTTTAAAATGAGCTGGAGTTTTACAAGTCTATTAGTAACAGGATTGAGTCCATAGTTTGCCTCATTTATCGGCATCATTTTTTAAGGTTTTTCTTAATAGGTCCATTGACTTTTGCTTAGAAATGACCAGCTTCTAGAGGAGAAGGAGCTACGGCTGGCAATGAATCAGGACAAAACCAGGGGAGAAGATTTCAAACCAGCTGAAAAACAAAAAAACATTGTGGCCAGGGCAACAGGCTGCAAGAGTGCTCTTGAGCAACCAGAGAGGGCTGTGGTCAAAGCTCAGAGCAGCTTCCTGCTCAAAGGCAGCAGCAGGCAGCACAGAAGTTAAAGAAGTCTCATTTGGAAGTTGAATGTTTAAATCAGGCATCTAGACTCTTCCATTTTTAGGCATCTTAGTGCTTTTGTGTGCTAAGTTTTGGACTCCTTCACACTTCACTTCTTTGAATTGTCAACCTAAGCATTCAGAAATCATGAATCAGCCTCCCCCTGCCCCCAGCGGCTTAGAAACCATAAGATTTTAAGAAGTAACAGATGTTTTGTTCTTTTTATTTGCCTTCTGGTTTTTGAGCTTGCAGAGATCATATTTTAAAAGTGTTTTTCCTCGAACCCCAGGCTAACACTTTATTTATTCACTCTTCAAATTTAAAACAGATTTCCCCATCAGCCTCAGTAATGGGGGCTTAAAGAAGAGGAATTCCATGCTCATGGCATAATCATGAGTAGGCATTACTTGGTTCCTTGAGGTCGTCTTTGGGAGTATAGGATGGAACTTTATTTTTTGGGTTACTGAACATGGTCCTCTCTTACTGCAAACAGCTGTATCATAGAATCCCATCCAAATTTTGTTTTGACTGCATCTTAAATGTAAGTACGTTTACTGCCCTGTATATTCCCTATGGAAGACTCTCCCAGAACCTCATCAATCAACTGGTTGTGAAATTTTTTCAAATTTCTAGTCTAAACTTACTCATAGCCAGGCTAATACCCATGTGTTCTTCTGTTAACTTTGTGCTTCCCCTGATGTAAGGGTGTAATGTTGCTTGAGTATTATTTCTGTATTTGCTCTCTTTTCCAACAGCCAGCTTTTGTTCAGGTGTGGTCAACATCATCTTCATCATTGCAAACTATAAGAGAAATTGCATAAATCGGTATAGCCTCCCAACTATCTTAGGCTTGTAAACCATCTCCAGTACACAGTGGCCTGTCTTTCACATCTTGAATGTGAGCAAATTGTAGGGATTCTGTGTATTTATATGTAATGCTTAGTAGATGTTGGCTCAGTTACAGTAAAAGTAGCATAGTTTAGAATGAGATATGGTTACACTGCAGTGTAATTAAAAGTACGCATATGCTTTTGATCAACAGCTCATCCTAAAGATTAAGTAGAAGTGAATATGCAAACTGATTTAATGGTAGTATGAGAATAAAGTGGGGAAAGTATGCTGCTTACCTCCTAGTTGGTATAGTCTAACCTAGTATGTAACTAGTTTAACTGGTGATGTATGGAAAGTTATAGTGGAAATGATGTAAACATTCAGGCAGAATAGGCATTTTCTGGATATTGTCCCAGCTAATCACTGCAGATTATATTACCTCACATTTCAGGCTTACTTTGAGAACACACTTGTCAAACTTGAATACTAAGAAAATTCTGCTGACATTTTTGGGTGCTCAGTGATGATTTGAATGCTGAAAACCTGCACCTCAATTGCCTAAAACATTTCCTTCGGAATTTGTCAGTGTCCTGGGCTTGTTTGGTGCACTTAAAGCAAAGTCTGTGGACATATGGGACATTATATCAGATTCTTTGCAGTTAGGTTTCTGATAGATTAGCTTGATGGAAACTTCTACCTCTATCTCAGACTTTCACCTCTGTAGATCAAATTCAGTTTTGGTTAAGGAAGGTGAAAATTGAGATGCTTGACTCTGTGATACCTTTTCCATGGCTATTTGTTCCCCGTTAATAAACAACCTTTTGATAATCTGGTTCCTAAAGGATTATGATTGCTAGTGGTTGGCAGATAAAATGCCCACAGTGAAAGACTTTCAAGGCACAAGTTCAAAATAACAAAATGAAGAAAGAGAATATAATCATAGAATCATTCAAATTGGAAAAGACACTTAAGATCATCAAGTCCAGATGACCAGTTGCTGCTTGTGTTACTGCTTTCCTAAATGGAAACTGCAAGGTCTTAGAGAGTCATCTCTTACATAGATAATTCATCGTTTCAATATATAAATGAATGTTTTTCCATGCTGACCAGTCTGGTATAGTTTGACTCTACCTAGGTTAATTGCTTGACAGTTCACAGTACCAGATTTTCTGGAACTGATTTGCTGAGTTTCTATAAAACCCCTATAATAATAGTGGGGAGGGGTGTTGGTTTGTTTCTCTGGATGATTATCACTCTATGTAATAACAGTAGTACATGATCGACATGCTGGATTTCATCTGCATTTCTGGAAGAGTGCTGCTGTTTCTGTCAGAAATGTGTTAATTTGGGGTATCTCGGTCTCACTGGCTACCATATTTTGAATTATTTCTCTAAGAATTTGTTTTACTTTTGGGGGAGTTCTATTTTGAATTGCCCATAGAGGATGGTAATAGCAGTCCATCGGAAAATTTGTTCAAAAAGGTGTAAGCGTTTTTTAAACTTAATTTGCGACATCATTCTCCTTGAAATACTCCTTTGAAGAAAGAGTGGCAAACTAAGGAATATTCAAATATACTGTGCATGTTTGGTTTTATTTTGTTCTTTTTGCCTCCCACCAAATACAGTTTGTGTTCAGCACAGGTTTTCCCTGAAATGCACTTATGCTTCCTTCTCTGTCCGTCACTTTCAGTGAAGGGATATCATTACTTTCACGAGGGTGCGATACATAGGAATCATGAGATCCTGTAGGGAAAGGAGTTTCAGGTGCTTCTGCTCCTGAGGTTTGCCACCCAAGTGTGAAAGGGTGGCGAGGTGACATCCACTTACAGCCCAGCAGCACTTCAAGTAATTTATCATTTATGTAAGTCTGGGCACCAGGGATTAGTTAGAAAGCTTACTGCCACTCCTGTGGTGAGCTCTGCTTTTAGGCTTTACCTTCTTGTGAGATGAAAAAAGTGAAGGTAGTTCAGAAACTGACCAGGGTAAATTAGCTCGCATTCCTCATCATAGCTCCTGCTTGGACTTCTGTTCTCCTCTTGGAGAATCTCCAGAAAGTTGCTTTATTTTTGTTGTTGCAGGCATTCAGACTTTTGAGAGGAAACACATTAGGCAAACTGATTCAACTTTTGGAGCAGCTGTTGCTTTAGCTGTCCTCTCTGTTATGGTTCTTGGCTAAAAGGTTGGGGGTTTTATTGTTTGTTTTAACTATATAAACAAAGGTCAAGAAAGCAGTAAGATAGGCTTCTGAGGCTGAGGAAATGTAGTATGTATCGTTTCAGTCCTGACATAGAGGTTAATTGATATTCTACTGGACATAACTTTTAACTGCAAATAAAGGGTTATGGGGCAGGAGGAGCTGCCTCCTCTATTTCTCTATAATCTTGAAATCCTTGATTTTTTGCTTGTCTGTGACAGCATGTGTCTTTCTATAATGGCATTGACTACAGGTAAAACATACACACATCAGAAGTGAAGTGCAACACCCGTTTCCAGATATGTTTCTGGCCCTTCCCCTGGCCTTGTGAGATCATAGGGGGCATTTCCAAGGAGAGAGCTGCCGCCAAGTCTGGGTGGATCTTAGGATTCTCACCCTCTTGCCTTCCCTGTGCTTGTTCTTTGTTTAAGGACACAAATCAGCTTTGCAGTAGCAGGAAGTAACTTCTGGGCAGAGTTTTGATGTGAAGGCTGGTGTCCCTTACCTATTGCTGCCACAGGCACAGGCTTTCCCCAGCCTGACTGGTGAGCACATGCACGTGCTATCTCATGCACATCCACGTGTTGGAAGAGCAGTAGCTGGGTTGCAACAGCCACCTTAGGTTAGCCTTCCAGATGTGGACAAAGTGACCTCTTGCCTTTGTGGCCAGAGACAACATGTATAACAACCAGCTGTGTACTGACCAGGACAATCATTACAAAAAAGGAAAACAGGAGAGAAGAGCATGTTGCTAAGTGTGAGAAACCCACTGTTTGCTGAATACTACTCACAAAGTGATTCTGACTTAATCATCGTCTTGCATCACTAAGGAGAAATTGTGAAGACATGAAGAGTTTCTGGTTCAAGGTGCATGATTGTAAGGGACCAGTGTCTGTAGTCCTGGACTATTTTTTAATAGAAGTGGAACTCTTCAGAAAAAGTAAAGCAGAATGGTAAGTACTGGAGGTGAGTTGGAGCACAGTATTTTGGTTGAAATTTTCCATCACTCTTTGTATAGATGACTGACATTTTGAAAATGTAATACTTAGTGTTGTAGCAGTGGCTTGTGATTCTATATGAATAGTGCCTATTGTTTCTATGTAAAAGCCATCAGAAATAGTATATGATCTATGCACAGTATCATACTGATTGGTGTAACTGCAGGATCAAGTCTATTTTATGACACCTGTTGAAAACTTCAGTGAGTGATATTTTTCTTTCTAAAGCATTGTTGTTGGTATGACAGCAACAACTGTGTTATTATGTTATTAGAGTGTTATTTCTATTAATACATAAGAGTTTAGAGGTGCAGTTTTATTAAAGACATACTGCTGTAGGAATATGAATATGTAGGTTATTTTTATTGTCAATTTGGCCACCTTCAAGCACTCTTAACAAAGAAAGCAAAGACTTGGTTTTGCTTGATTTTCCTTAGTTTTCTGCTTGTGGTCTACGGACTTCTGTGATGCCTGGAACCGTGATTTATGGTGTAGCATTTCAAGTGCATTGTGAATACTTTAGAGGTGCCTCCTGCCCCTCTGTAGGATACTTGGCTAATAGTGACTGCACTAAACATCTTGAATGTAATCACAAACCCAGATTTCACAAACCACTTAGCAGCACCTTAAAAGGTTAGTGTATGTTTTATGCTGGGTTTTTTTTCTTATACACAACTGACTGTTTAGTAAAGTGTACTATTGCTAGAAATCACAGTAAGCAGATCTTTGCCTTTGGCAAATGCAGTCATTAAAAAAGGGCTATAAATTGCTCCTTGTATAACTGCATGTATTGTATGTGTGGTATTTTCCAATCTTTTGCTCAAAGTGGTGAAGGAAAAAAACCATGCATACATGTATTTTCAATATAACTATATAAATATATAGCTATCTAATGGCTTTTAGAAGTCGTATTATTCCAAGTCTCCTATTGATCTATCAGTGTGGAGATACTGGAATCAGAGTCTGAATATATCAGTTGCTTAACTGTTTCTTTGAAGTTATAATGCCAGATCTTCATAACTAGAAAAGTATGACTGGTAGATAGACATGTTGTTCTATTCTTTGGCATCTATTTTAAGACCTTAAGCAGCAGCCTACACATAAAGCACTTTATTTACATTTCTCCTAAATTAGTTTCTTCATTGCTCTTGAAGACCGTTGCTGAGCAATTTTCTGCTAGCAGAATTTTGCCTGTGGGGCCATGTGTGCTCTGGGAAATACTGTGAACCATTCCAGCCAGCTGGCCTTGCAAGATGCTCAGTTCCTGAAGAGCATCACCACAGGTATGCAGGGCCTCAGCACAGGAACTCAGCACCTAATGGGATTGGGTCTGCTACATCAAAATTCAGTCCTTGCTCAGTAGACTACTCTTGGACTCTGAATCTCCTTAAAGCCATTATTTGAAGAATGAAAGAAGACAGAATTCCTTCTTTTTGATCAAGATAGTGCTATTGAATATTGTGTTGAGTCTTGAGTTTCATCAGTGCTGTCGATGTAGAAAACTGCTCAGTGTTTGTGTTTAGGTAACTAATTTACTGGAGCTCCTTTTCAATGTAGGCCTCAACATGATACTGAATGGAAGCAGATATTTTCACTGTGAGAAAACAACGTGACTTACATTTTGTTTCTAGTTCTGGTTCATAAGTATTGGGCAACAGATACAGAAAATGGAGGAGTTTGTTGTTACTCGTAGCCTTTGTGGTAGGTCAGCTTTGGGGACCTGTCCTTTTTGTAATACATTCTCAATGCTACTATCTTTATTTCTGCTTGTCTGCTGTTGTCTTCTTAGCCCTTTTGAGACTGTTATCTTGCTTAAAACAAATAGACAACTTTATAAAAATTTATCTTTCTTCTGTTCGCCCTTCGTCCCGCAGAAGAAAATGCCATGTGTATTGTATCTCAGGCTTATGGGAGAATCGCAAGGAGAAAGTGTACCAGGCAATACAGTCTTACCTGTGCTGAAGTTTCAGAGTAAGATTGGTCTCACTTGATTTTAGCTGTTTGAACACTGGATTCACAGGGAGTAGGAAAGGCTCCCACAGTTGGACTGCCAGATGCCCCAGCAGGCAATTCACCCTGGGTGTGTGGCACATCTGTCTCCAGATGGGATTAATTTTCTCTCACAATACTTCTCTCTTCTCTGACTGCATGGATTTCTCTCTTGTCTGGACAATGAGCTTAGACTAAACACATAATTTCTAGACAGCTGAAGCTGGGTGAGTTCCACAGTGGCCACCGGTGCAGCTGTGGGAGTGCTCTGCATGAGCCCACAGCCTAGGCCTGACAGAAATCTGCTGCTTTTAATGCATTCATTGCCTTGGTTAAAAGCATATTTAGGAACATTTGGGGACACTGTCACCGGCAGTTATGAGGAGTTTAATAAATTTTAATAGTGCCCTCTCATGATCAGAATTATGGGGAGTGGAAAAGAGTTGATCATGCTTTTGTCAAAGTGCAGTTCACGGGGCAAGTTCACGTCTCCACTGCTTTCAGGATTAATAGCTTTTTGCACATCAGCAAACATGTGGTCTGTGGAAATTTTATGTTCATTATTGGACCCACATGTGATGTCAGAGAAATGACCTCAACAGATCTTGTGATTTCTCAAGCTTTTAAAATTACCCAGTGTAATGCTAACCTTAATTATAAATCTCCAGCAAGGGAATGCGTCCAGATATATTCAGCATTGCTCAAAAAGAAATGTAAACTCTTCCTTAAATATTTCACTGAAGGTCAGGATATACTGAAATAGCTGGTTGGTGCTTAATGGGTACGAATTACATCTTTTATTGGGAAGTGTTTGTCTTCAGTAGTTTGGTCTTTTGAATTCAGATTAGGAAGACTGTTTAAAATATGCTGATGATGTCAGCTAATATGTGTAATACCTTTTGTGTAGGCACTTATCTGTTTACTAACAGCATAGTAGACAAAATACCTCATGAATGTTAATGATAACGAGGACTAAGCATACCACCATGTTAAAGACTGCTTAATCCAGTGGGAGAAGCAGAGTAGCAGTAAGATGAAGGCCAAGTTCATCCATGTTTCTTTGGAAGTACTCTTTCTTTCCTCTTGCCATGAAGGAAGTCCAGGGCAACTGGATGCATAATGGCAGTTAAAAGGAATGAAGATCAACCAAAGGAAAGCTCTAAGGGTCACGAGACCCCAAGACCTTGTTTGATATTTGAGAGTAGATGCGATATCTCAAGCTGTTTGGTAACAGCAATTTAAGAAATACAGTGTAAAAAAAAGCAAGAGCTAATAATATTAGCTCCTTAATGCCAAATCAGGGTTATGGCTCTCCCTGTTTTAATCGCAGGGTGTTCTTTGTCAAGCATTAGGAGACATAGGCTTAAAAATGAGTATAGGGTCAGTACAAGAAGTGTGCAAGCAGTAATACTGGTTAAATGCCATGGTGGTCTTCTGCATGCTAAAGTTCTTTCCCTATGGAAATATATTCTGAGCCTGACAGGGCTGCCTGACTTCTCTTAAGTAAATTATCATGGAGAAAGGTAATTTCTGAAACTGAAGCTGGTAGCAAGTCGGTTTTGATGGAGGTGACTGAAGTATGTGTATATGCTAGCCCAGAACTTCACTTGAGGGCTGGTGAGAACATGAATAACCTAACCATGTTCTAAATAGGCAAAAATGAAGGATATTTATTAAGTCTCGTATTAGGTACAAAAAAAGTGTAATAATTCGGAAAAAAAATGGAGGAACATTCTGATGAGTTGATCAGTAGTAAATTCTAAGCAACTTTCTGCTGGCTTTTGTCTCCAGATATTTGAGGTCTTTTAAACAACTGACATTTAACAGGAGTAGCTGCTCATACCTGAGGTTTATCATACGATTTCTATCTCTTGTTAAAACTGCTTCTAGAAAAAAAAAAAAAAAAGATGACATCCTTTTAAGTGCTTTGGCAAACTTGATCTCACCAGTGCAGTGCTGGGCAGGTGGGGCCTTGCTGTTTTCTAAGACCCCACTGCCCA